>JAMWET010001661.1:1862500-2130000 GCA_024036415.1 Prochilodus magdalenae | reverse complement strand
TTTTAAACTAAAAAATCTTAAATAGAGCATCTTTAAGACCATATGACTTTGTAACAAATCAAAGCACATTGTTAATAATCTTTTGCAAGTGTCATGTAAGACGCATGCATAAAAAATACATTTGTAAAACTGGTTGGTAGGTGTTCCTATGGTATTCAAGGAGGTTGCCAGGATGTTACAATGGTATCCCAGGTGTCCGCTCGTTATGTGGTTCTTATGATATCAGAGTAGGAGTAAGTCATTTTAACAGGAGGGAGTTCATGCCTCTCCCTTCTTATCCCCCCCTTTTGTTCACTAGCACCTCAACAGTGTTTCACACAGGACTACATGCACACAGACCGTTAGGATGACCTTAACACCACATCAACACCAGCCAGTCTTTCATGCAAGTGATTTAGAATGGCATCTTCAGTCTTGTCTTGGTGGAGATGACCAATGAATCTATGAAAGGATCCTAGCTAATGCTGGAGTAAATGGAGAGAACTTCTGCCTTCTTCAGGAATGTGGTATGTGTTTTCTTGTCTAATATCAGCTTCTGTTAGTCAGACATGGTTGCTCATAACGCGCCATGGAGCAGGGAGGCATAACATGCAGCACACTGTGATCGCAGAGGAATCCAAATACCAGCCTCCAAACAGCGCAGCACAGCGCAGGGACCCCACCGGCACGATTAACCTTGGGGTCCGGATGATGCGGGCCACGCAAAAGCTCATTTCTAAAGAGATGGAAACGTTAGCGCTAATGTTGCGCCCTGAAATAGGGCCTTAATGAGGTGTGATTGCTGCTTTCCGAATCAGTCAGCACAGCAAAGGGCATCCGCGCAATTCAGACGCACCACATCACCGCTTTCTGCCAAGCGGCTGAACGTTTTACAGCATCAAACACTAATTTTACTGCGTACGATGCATTAGCAGACACATACCCGAAGCTAAAGTGAATGTAGATGTGGCAAAAATGGCCGAGACTACATCCCCAATATGAAAGGCCTTCAGGGGCACAGAAAATGAATAATTCATAATGTTCCAAATAAACCTTTGCTGTGGTGCACTTAGAACAAACATGTAGACAAATCATTTTATCCAATCATACAAGGGACGAAGGACTAAAATACATTGCCGACATACTTAATTCATTATAGGCATTTCCTAAAGTCCAAATAAGAAATTATGCTCATTTTGTAAATACAAAGAAACAATGAATGTTTATTTACGATTTATCAGAAATGGCAACAGTGCTTTACATGCATAAAAATAAACCAAAAAAAAAAAAAACAGGAACATATATGTGAATGTAAAACAAATAATAATAAATAGAAGTTAAAATTACTGTTCCAATAGCCTGAATGAGGAAGATAATCACAATAAAGTTATTCCAAGTTGTAACATGGGAAGTTATAACTGCTACTGGTTAACCAAAGTTTACGTTCATTTAAAGAGATTTCGTTTGAGGCATTGTGCATCATCATCCACATTGGTGTCAGAAGTGGGATCCTCTCCTAGCAGACTGGAGGGAAAAGATACAACCATGAGGCCAACAGTGAACCGGCAGAAGGGATCAAACCCAAGACATGAGCAGCGTGGCAGAGAAAAGCAGTGAGTTTGTTGAAAGGGTCAGCAAATGACAGCAAGGACCAACCTGCAGGCAGCCTGGTACAACTGTATGTGGCCTTTGAGTAATGCTTCAAGCTGAGTGTCAGCTTGCCAATGCAGCGCCCAGTATTGAAGTAAAGGAGGAGTTACGCGGCGACCTGCTACTGTCTGTGGACATGCAGATAATATGACCACTTGTGGAAGACATTGGACCGGCAGTAAGGCAGACTTTAATAATGTAAACAGCTGGTGTTAGCATAATAAGTGTAGCATGTGTTTGTTGTGCTACTCTGAGCTGAGCTGTGGGGAAGCTGGTGCCTGTATTAACACGTCCTGTCATGTGGAGGTTTGTGTTTATATGTGAACTGCCTGCTAGCTCCGCAATGGCCAGGATGAGTAAGAAGTGGACGCGTTGCTATTTTCAATAAAAGGACATTTGTTTGACGCGCTGTGTTCCCCACATCTTCTTACTCTACGCCAACATCAGAATACACCACCCACTCATGTCTCCATGTGTCCCACTGTGGTGCTCACAGAAGACATTTAAAGACTTGGCTTGAAACGTGTTTATGTAACATAGAGAAGTAACATACAGATAATTTATTACTCTTATTAATAAAGGTTTTAAAGGTTGTATGCTCTATAAGAAGCTTCTCTAGGCTACTTACTATAGAATTAAAAGTGTATTTTGTTGTCAGATCATTTTATGCTTTGTCAAATTATTTCATAAAAATGAACAAATTTACACATTAATTATCTGAACAAGCCCAATTATCCGCCAATGGAAACAGCACTTCCACTGCTTCCCACCCCAAATCTTAGGGGCTTTATATACCCATTATCCCATGCTTGGAATTTGATTTAATGTGGGTCATATGTTGTTGCTGAAGAGCATCCAATTGGATTGTTGAATTGATCAAAGTCCTACGAAGATTAGACAAACTGCGTCAGCAGTGAGCGATCTTAAAGTAGCTAAACTCATTCATCTGAAGTGTGATTTGTAGTGAGGACAGCTGGTGGGTCACACACATCTTATAAATGTAAAAGGTCCAACCCCAACCCCCTGCCCCCTAACCAAAAAAACAAAACCAAAGACACATACGTCATTTGGTTACATACAATGTGAATTTCCAGTCAAATTGAATGTTTTAGTCTTCTTTATGATGTTTTCATTAGGTGAACTGACCCAGCCCCATTTTGGAGCATAGCCATGTAACATATACATTATCACAGCTGTACCACACAGAGTTCAATATAATTTGTACGTATAATGGAATGAAACTTTTAAAAGAACTTATGTTTAGTATCACATTTGCTGTCAACTAACTAGCTCTTTAAAAACTCACTGTAGGTAAGCTAAAAGTGTTAGAGTTACTTTTCCAGGATTTTTAAAGGTCAGTTTTGGGACTTTTAGTTTTATGCATCATTTGAGCTCAGCAGCTGTCCATTAGATAATATAAGGTTCTTAAACGGCTGCAAATACAAAACTTTTTTACATGAACCTACAGGGGTTGGACAATGAAACTAAAACACCTGGTTTTAGACCACAACCATTTATTAGTATGGTGTAGGGCGACCTTTTGCGGCCAATACAGCGTCAGTTCGTCTTGGGAATGACATATACAAGTCCTGCACAGTGGTCAGAGGGATTTTAAGCCTTTCTTCTTGCAGGATAGTGGCCAGGTCACTACGTGATGCTGGTGGAGGTTCGTCCTTTTTGGTGGTATGCTGACATTACCCTGGATACCGTGGCTCTTGATACATCACAAAGACTTGCTGTCTTGGTCACAGATGCGGCAGCAAGACGTGCACCAACAATGTGTCCTCTTTTGAACTCTGGTATGTCACCCATAATGTTGTGTGCATTGCAATATTTTGAGCAGAACTGTGCTCTTACCTGCTAACTGAACCTTCACACTCTGCTCTTACTGGTGCAATGTGCTGGTCCAATTTAGCCATGATGTTGTGTGCATTGCAATATTTTGAGCAGAACTGTGCTCTTACCTGCTAACTGAACCTTCACACTCTGCTCTTACTGGCCACCAGGCTGGTCCAATTTAGCCATGAGACCTCCCACACAAAATGACAGGTGTTTCAGTTTCATTGTCCAACCCCTGTACATTGAACGTTTCTACCCTCACATGTAAAATGACCATTTTTCAGATTTTGCTGTCCTTCACTGGGTAAATTTTATGTCACATATCATTTGGCATGGTCTCATTCTGTGTTTAATTTAAAACAGTAATGGGAATATAAAGAGTGCTTTGTCATACAAAGATTGAATAGTGCTCACAGAGTCACAGCATCAGTGAATGTGGGCAGCAGTATGCACATCTTCATTAAAAGCCACAGTTTTTACAAAAAAGAGGTAGAATTAATTAATACTGATACAGATATGAAGTTAAGACTACTGCTTGTCAATACCTGCAAAAACCTCACAAACGTACACAGTAAAATAAGATTACTTCATAGTTGGACTTTTGACCAGTTGACCTTTCAAGACCCCTGTCACAATATAAACCCTGATTAGAAGGGCTGTCCAGATACTTATGGACATGTAGTGATGTCTCTTGCTAAGAGGAGGAGAGTGTTGTTTTTCCTTCAGAGTTGGTTTTGTTAAGGCACAAGGGAACGAAGAACGAAAAGGTAAACTGAAAGTGAAGTGCAATCTTCGACTGTATACTGAAGCAGAGCCTGTACTCCGCATCGTGTTGACCGAACCCAGCCCTCCGTGCTCCTCCTGGATCACATGATCGTCGGAGATGAGGCCCTGCAGTGACACTATCTTCCTGTAGGCAGAAACCAATTTCTGTTCGGAGCCCAGCAAATCCAGATGCAATTTGATGAGGGGGAAGATTTCTGAGAGCGGGCGCGACCGAATAATTTCCGTCTCGCAAATTACAGGTTTGACGTTTGAGAGATTTACTACAGCACACTTTTCTTCCGCACTTTTTTTTTTATCTGCCACATTTTGACATGCCTAATGGATGCCTCCAGCAATCCCCTAGAAGGAGAGAAAAAACCTCCAGAACATCCTTCCTTCCTCTCCTCTTCCTCTCCAACCCCTCACCCCGTTCATTCAGAAATTTGACGTGTGAAAAATCCTCAACGTGAAAAACCTCACTTAAAGAGATCATGGCGGACGTCTCACCTGACAAATTCAGAAAGGTGAGTCGGATGCATTGGAGTTTTTCATGTTTGAGAAATGAAGGCCATTACCTACTCTAACTCTGTTACTCTGGCGGTGGATCTATTCAGGGCGTTTTCTACCTCTGACACCTGATAAATGGGACCCGATCACTGTTGCTCGTGTCCATTTTCACCCTGAAGTCCACCCTCTCTGCGTTTATCATCGCTTCACCTGCCGGTTTCTTCCTTTAAGTGCATTCAAATGATCTCTCAGCTAGAAAAGTCTATCATCATTTGTTGCTCAAAGTCAGAAAGCTAAAGGAGCAGTTTAGCAGAAAGGTACCTACTGTAAACTATCCACCATTTGCTCCAAAGGCATTCAGATAGTCCAGACATGTTTGTTGGGTGAAGTTTGATTCTTTACTTTTAACACTGGAGCTACAAGTTGTTCTGAACATTTTTAATAGACTTGACTATGTGGTTTCTGACACCTATGACACAATTGTCTGTTTTACATGAACTCAGTTCAGGTTTCAAGGTGGATTTTAGCTATGCTAATGTACTTCCATTAGAGCCCATTAGAAACAGTGTGTTATGCAGTGTCGGACTCCAGATGATTTTATACGTTTATTAGAAATTCTGTAATAGAAATCCACAGATATTGCAGAATTTAGTTAGATGTAAGATAGTGGTTTTGTATGAAATGTTTCAAGTTCTTCACAGCAGAGTTGAGGGATTCGTGTCACATGACTTGATTTGAGACAGATTAGAATCGCAGATTTGAGGACTTGAGATTTGCTTGATTAACAATGATGACAGACTCGACTTCACTTTGACTTGCTATTGGCTATATATATGCCAGAAATAGTGAGGTTTGGATTAGAGGATTATGTTGTGGATGAAAGGAGATAGGAGAATAGGAGAACAGCGATATGGAGGGCCATTACTACAGAACCTACACTGAAAGGTACACATGCCTGTTGTTTGGTTGCTCAAAGATTAGCTAGCGTTAAGTTACCGGTAGGTTTTGAGAAGAGCAGGGGACAAGATTACAGTAACTAAACTCCAAAGACTCCACATTTAACTCCTGCTCCATGAATGAAACTGACCTACAGTTAGCAGTTCTGCTCTTATCCTACAGAACTGCTGCTGCTGCTGCTGTTTAACCAGAGAGGGGAATCAGTTAAGTTTCATTCTCCAGCTTGGTAAAATTCAGCTTATATCCGGTGTTCAGCAGATATTCACCTTTCGTGCCTCCTTATGCTCAAAGATAACCTACTAAAATCTCAGAAACTGCATCTTCTAAGTCACGGTAACCAGGAAACAAACTACAGTCGTTCCTGATGTTTCCTTTTAGCGAGTACATGTCATTACTGTAGCCAGAATATGACAAGGGACCGTTTCTAAAGTGCGGTTTCTGTTTAAAACGTACAGAATTCAGAGAAATGAGGAGTGTTGATGTTAAAATGACTTGTTGATGATGTTATATAGACATGAAATGTACTGACACAGAACATGTAAAAGACATACATTGTATAGACATAACCATAACTTCACAGACACACAACACAACACAAAAAGCTACTGCAAAAATTAACACGCATCTTACAAACATACTACAAACTTTATTTTGATAAGATATAGTTTTATTTAGGTTTAATTGAAGTTACTATGTATATATACAGGGGTTGGACAACGAAACACTTGTCATTTTAGTGTGGGAGGTTTCATGGCTAAATTGGACCAGCCTGGTGGCCAATCTTCATTAATTGCACATTGCACCAGTAAGAGCAGAGTGTGAAGGTTCAGTTAGCAGGTAAGAGCACAGTTCTGCTCAAAATACTGCAATGCACACAGCATTATGGGTGACATACCAGAGTTCAAAAGAGGACACATTGTTGGTGCACGTCTTGCTGGCGCATCTGTGACCAAGACAGCAAGAATCCCTCTGACCACTGTGCAGGACTTGTATATATCATTCCCAAGACGAACTGACGCTGTATTGGCCGCAAAAGGAGGCCCTACACCATACTAATAAATGACTGTGGTCTGAAACCAGGTGTTTCAGTTTCATTGTCCAACCCCTGTATATATATATATGTTTAATAAATTACTTATGTGACACATATGTCCATGAACGCTAAAGTAAAATCTGTTTAATAGTAATGCCTCGCAGTGCATTCATGCAGTCTCTTTCTGATGGCAGATGAATGAACTTAAACATTACCTATGGTAAGAATTACTGTAGAATCTGACCTGGCCACATTTCCAGGTTTTTTATTGGTAAATTATTTTGCGGACGGTAGAATAGCTGTATCCACATACAACCTTCTTCCTGAAGGCAAGAGAGCTCTTTGGATCTTATTAGGGTAATATCAGTCACTTCAACAATTCAACAACCAAACTAAATATCTAAAGTTTAAATAAGACCTGCTTTTCCAGAATCCTCCTAACCATGCCCTAATACTTTGCAACTGATGATGGTGCACCTGATTTTCAGTTTAAAGGTCGCTGTCTGGTCCCTATAACCTCTACTGTAAACAGTTCTGGAGTTTTTTCTGGAATGGAATGTTTTACACCAAACTACTCTAAACAACTTTGTTAAAACTTTGAGAAATCTGTAAAATTCCCATTTAAATAATCTCTAATAGAAATGATTATGGAATTCTGACACTGTTATCTATAAACACGGAAGATGATTCAGCGATGTGGGCTATACTAATCTACTTTTGCCCATGATCATAGATAACAGTGTGTCATATATGTCGGACTACTGCTTTAATAGCTCTTCCGTGCTGGATGTTGCTGTGTAATCTGGCAGAGCCCAGCTGTTCTACACAAGTCTGACTGGCCTTTATAGCCTACAGTTCATAGACGGCCACGAGCGACGGCGCAGAAATTTCTCCTTTATCTCTGGGAGCGGGACGCAGCTGCAGCAGAGCAGAAACAGCGCCGAGACGACAGGCAGGAAAAGACAACTTGTTGTCAAAGAAAGATTTCAAAGAGCACCTCAGAGATTACGGCAGGTGACAGTGCTGAGGTGGTCGCCACAGCAATCACATCTTCTTTAGAGCCAGCTTCCTGCTCTGCAGGAACACAAGCAAGCAGTGCAGAGCCAAAAGTAAAGAGGCTAAAATCTTCTTGAATGTAGCTAATATTAATCAATGCGCAACTGCAGTTGGAATTCTAATGTTGTACGACATGCTTCTAGATTTGTTTTAGCTATTCTGTCCAGTTTTATTCCAGTGCCAGGTCACGCAGGCCTTTTTTTGACCCTGATTCTTGAGCTGGTTTCATTCAGGCTAAGTAGAGCCTCGGTCCTATTCAGGGATCCAGTCTGCCTTTGCACCAGCTTTCATTGGAACCAAGGAACCAAAGACCAAGTACAGATCAAATACTGGTGATAAGAAGAAGCAGCATAGTTTCTTCAGTAGGCCACTGGGTGTCGCCATTGTTTCCTTTCCTTTCCTCAACACTTGATACACCCTCAGATGTCGTCACGGTTCATGCTGAGGAACTTACTATTGTATGGTTCCAGTTGGGAACACACGTTTTGGGTTCTGAACCTGTTTATTTTTATGGAAATGTTCAAACAGCTTAAAATTAATTGGGCGAACCAGAACAGAACCTGTTCCACGTAGGTGGTAAAGTGCTATTAGGGCACCTAAAAGTCGAACTACGTTTCAGATTTTTGTAACAAATTTGAGTTTCTAGAATCAACCATTTCACAGCAAACCTTTCTGAACATCTCTCTTTAGATGTTAAAGATTTAAAGGTGATTAAATGATTAAAGATGATTTCATTTGCTGATCTTTGCTGCAGAACAATGACAGATAAAAAGCACAAAAGGTTTACAAGGACGATACATGTGGGAGATTCTGATAAAGCCACAGGGCACACCCACACAAAAAGTAAGATGAACAAACCTGGGTAAGAAACAAGTGTCACAACCAATGCACAACTGAAAAAACTGAGGCACATGGCCGAGACATGAGAGAAAGTAAACAGACGGAAACAGATAAATCCAAGGGCAGGGCAAGACAGGATGTGACAGATGTTACACCAGGTTGTGGGGGAAAACCTTATTGTTTTTAAAGCACTTTATTTTTTTCTATAAACCTGTTGATGAAAACAGAATCATTCCTTAATCATGCCATTATTCCTGAGTTCTAGCAGTGGATATATGAGAAAGGTAAAGAGGAGTTGATGTCTGTGTTTATTCAGTCCTAAATTACACTGACCCTCTTCTGAAGCTTAATTGGATGTGATTTCTTCTTTCATCTCACCACAAAAAGCATCAGAAAACAGCACTGTAACTGCACCATCAAATTTCACTTAATGATCCGCCTCAGAGCTCAAACAGGAGTGCAGATGTCTTATTACCATATAACTGCATTATTCCCCAGTCAAACAGTGTTCACCAGGTGAAATGACAAAGCAGCAAGACTGTTTAACTCAGCTTTGTTGTCCTTCAGCCTCCTATGAGAAGAGAAGAGAAGAGAAGAGAAGAGAAGAGAAGAGAAGAGAAGAGAAGAGAAGAGAAGAGAAGAGAAAAACAGAGAAAACTAAGAAGCAAAAAGAAGAAACCAAAGAAGACAAGAAAAAAGACAAAACAAGAAAGAAAAAAGAGACAAAAAAGAGAAAATTACTAATTAAGAGGAGAAGAAGCAAAACTGAAACCAGAAGACAAGAAAAAAAACGGAAGAAAAGAAAAGCAAGGCAAGAGAAAAAAGGAAAAAGAGAAATATTGCAATGCAGAAAAATGAAATAAAAGAAAAGAAAAGGAAGGTTAAAAGTAGATAAATATTAATAGTCCTAATAATTATTTTTATATAGAGAAAATCATTTTCGTACTGTTGGCAGCTGAAAATGCCTTACAGACAGATATCATCAGTAACAGAAGAAACTGTTAATAAGCCAAAGATACAGATCATATTTATAAGTACCAGAAGAGTATTAATGAAACACCAGGTTAAAGAGATACGAATCAAACATATGAAATGATTTTAAAAGCAGTAAAAGCTGAGATTCATTTCCACTGTGTGTTAGTGTGCTGCTGAGTTCTGTATGAGTTGTAGTGAATGGCATGTTTTCTTAGGAGCCCCAGTAAAAAGAGCATTACAGTTCTGCTTCTAACAAACAGGTGAAGAGAGACAAGGCCACAGTTCAGTGACACTTTTCAAATGACAAATGTTTTATGTAGCTAAAGAAATTAGTCTGTCACGAGGAATGTCTCTGAGTTTTAATACCAAAAATCAATATTTCATTTTTTCTTAATTTAGTTGAAAATGTTGCATCACACACTGAGAAATATCTAAAACAAACAGCCTGTAAATCTGTCCACCAAGTGTAGATTAGCAGAAAACCCACCCTTGTAGTAGCCCACAAGAAGTATTACATCTGTGATTAATCATTTCCCAGTAAAAACTGCCTATTTGTTATATATGAGTTAATTTTTTCTCAAACATCCAGTATTCAAGGCAGTGGATTAGAATCTCGTGATCAACAGAATCAAAAGCTTCACTAGTATGCCTTTCAGACCAGAATAGAAGACTTCTGTACATCAGAGCTTAGCCTGAGGTCAGTAACAACAGGGACCAGTGCTGTCTCAGTACTATGGTCAGAACAAAACACCGACTGAAACTTCTCATATAACCTGTATGGTATTAGAAAAGCATTCAACTGTTTGAAAACAGCTTTTTCCAAGATCTTACTTAAGACAGGAAGGTTCAAAATTGGTCTTAAATGATTTAGCATGGTTGGATCCATGTTGCTCTTCTTTAGCAGAGGTTTTACCAAGGCAGTACTAAAACACCTGTAGACCGAGGACTGTTTAGAGTAGTTAAGATATCATTCTGAACACAGTCAGACACCATCTTAAGGAATGAGGTAGGAGCAGGATCAAGATCACATGTGGATGAACTTAATTCATTTATAACAGTTGTAAGATCCTGATACCTGATAACAGAGAAAGATCTCATTACTGATGTAGGCCGCTTATCAGGAAGGTTATTGGAACCTGTTCCAGCTGGCTGAGCTATGCTCTGTCTTATCAATGCTATTGTGTTTTGAAAATGAATTCCAAACTCTTCGCTGGTTTTCGGAAGATAAGTCACCATAAGATGCGCTAGCAGAAACGTCAGGATTAATTAGTTGCTCTATGGTGGAGAAAAGGACCTTTCTATTATCTTTGTGTTTATTAATTACACTAGAGGTACGACTGTCTGGATATTTATTATAGCATCGTGAGGAGAAAAGTGAGGAGAGCAGAAGAAAAAAGAAAGACTAATAAAGAAAGAAAAGTAACAAGAAGAAAAAAGTGAAGAAAGTGAAGAGAGAAGTAGAGAAGTAAAGAAAAGAGAAGAGGAGAGGCATGTCTTTGAGCTGTTTATAATGGTTATGATGCACTGAGGCTCTGCAGGTGGTGCAACACTGCAGAATAGAAATAGATGTTCTGTATTTTTCTGCGTGCAGAAACGTACAGCTGAATAAAATCAATACTGACCTTTGTCACAGCTCTGGGATCTGAATAATTCATCCTGCGGTCACTTCCTCACGCAGTTATTTAGATGATGTGATGGCGTAGCAGGTCAATGTTAATCAGTATGTTAGGTCTAGAGATATTTTCTCATAAAGAGAGTCGATAGAAAGGGCACTGGAACCTACGAGACCGCGCTCTCACTCTTGTACTGCGCGTGCACTTGACATTTTTACGGAACGATCATTACAGCGCGGAGAAAACAATACAGTGTTTACATCAGCTTCAAATGACCAGGGTCAATTTCCTCTTATAACATTAGTCATAAAGCCATTTCAACTTTAGATCAACTTAATTATCACTATACCAATACAGGGTTGTACGGTATAATGAAACACAGTATGAAAAATGAAATGAAAATCATACATGGTCATTTTCAAACTTCTCTTTATTCTTTAGACTCTAATTGCCTGTGTTCATTGCTGTGTCTTTAACACATATATGTAAATGAGAGCTATGCTAATTGGCTGTCCTGATTTGTGCATTATATAAATGCTGCATCACATATAACTTAAGTATGATGGCCTAATGACTAAACTGCTGAAGCCTGAACAAGCATAAATAAACATAAGAAGAGAAGAGAAGAGAAGAGAAGAGAAGAGAAGAGAAGAGAAGAGAAGAGAAGAGAAGAGAAGAGAAGAGAAGAGAAGAGAAGAGAAGAGAAGAGGAGATTTAAAAAGTAGACCAGCTCTGTGTGGATTATTCTGCAACACGCTGGGGGTCAAAAGCATCAGATGGAAGACACCAAGCTCAAACAAGCATGAAACAGTGACAGCACATATACAAACACAGGCAGGCAGGAATGGGAGTAGGCCAGGAAGAGGAGAGAAACAGGGGAGGGAAGGTTTAATCCAGAGAGATGATTCTGCAGAGAGCTAAATCCCCTCAGTGACAGGCACAGCACACATTAACCCTGAGCAACCATAGTAACTACAGATCACAGCACGTTTCATAAACACATACAGTTTCTGACTTATAAACCAACATGACTCGTTATATATTCAATCTAATGAGAAACTGCAGTCCATGACTCACTTCATATCCCAACACCTACATTTAGAGTGAGTTATACATTCAGTTTTTATCATATTATCTAAATTTATAACAAGTTATACATTCAACCTAATGTACTTCCTGACGACCGATGCCAGGTGGTAAACTTGGCTGGCCTCACTTCCTCCTTACTGACCCTTAGCACTGGAGCCCCACAGGGTCGTGTGCTCAGCCCTCTCTTCTACTCCTTGTATACCCACGATTGTACAGCCAGACACAGCTCCAATGTCATCATCAAATTTGCAGATGGCACTACAATGGAGGACCTGATCTCCAATAACAACGAAGAGGCCTACAGAGAGGAGACCAGCTTTCTGACACACTGGTGCCGGGAGAATAACATTTCTCTCAATGTTCAATAAGACCAAGGAGCTGATAGTGGACTTCAGGAAGCAGGAGAGTGCACACCCCATCTCCATCAATGGGGCCGCTGTAGAGAGGGTCAACAGCTTTAAGTACCTCGGTGTTCACCTCACAGAGGAACTCACATGGACTGAACACACCACATGGGTGGTGAAGAAGGCACAACAGCGCCTATTCTTTCTCAGGCGGCTGAAGAGGTTTGGCATGAACCCCTGCATCCTCAGAACATTCTACACATGTACTGTGGAGAGCATTTTAACTGGCTCCATCATCACCTGGTATGGGACCTGCACTGCTATCAAGCGGAAAGCTTTGCAGAGGGTGGCGCGGGCAGCTCAGTACATCACCGGGGTTCAGCTTCCAAACCTCCTGGATTTACACACCAGCCGCTGCCTGAAGATAACCAGGAAGGTTCTAAAGGACTCCATCCACCCAAGCCACTGTCTGTTCTCACAGCTGCCAAGTGGGAGGAGCTTCCGAAGCATAATGTCTAGAACCAGCTGCCTCCGAGTTTCTTCCTTGAGTCATCAGGCTACTGAACAGCCAGTAGTGCTGATGCACCGGTATATGGACCTGGTTCAGCACATCTCACCAAAACATCTAAACAATGATCTCCATGGACAATCATCACTCTGCACTTTACATTAGCATATTTACACTTGCACATATAGACTGACCTACTGTTCTTCCATCCATATTGTATATCTGTAGTGTATGAATATGTATATATATCAATATTCTATGCCCTGTATATACCCTGCATCACTCATCTGCCTCAGCCTTACCATAGTGCTATATGGAAAAGTGTACAGCTGGATATATCATAGTTTTTATTCAAAACTTTATATTACTGTTATATAAAACTGTATATTATGGTAAACAGAGATTTTGGGCTTAGCATTGTGTATATTTATCGACTAATGTATATTTTCTGTATTTAAGTACTGTAAGGGACTCACCTTCACACCTGTGAAAATGTGACGTGACAATAAAAGTGATTGGGTAAAGCATGCCCAGTAGTAACGCAAAAACACACTTACCTCATGAAGCTAAATTGTAGCTTTCTATTGTTTGTAAACATTGATATCTGGCAGTAGAGCAGACTGTTCTGAGTTCAGTTGGAGTTCAGTCACTCTTGGAGCGGAAGTGTGCCCTGCTTTAATCCGTTTGCGTAAGCCCCTCTTACATGCTGCAGTAAATCTTTTCTGGTAACAGATAGCAAATAAAAAGAAGCTCCAAAATTGGCCCTGTCTCAAGGTTATCTAATCAGACTGCTTTACTGCGGAAATCGTGATTGGCCCCCCAAAACTAGTGGAGAGAAGAACTCCACTGATGCGTTGCTTCTTGGTTTAGATGTGGAAGTCTCAGTCCTGTTAAACTTCCAATGTCCAAAGGACAAAATTACACTCTTTTACCACTCTGTAACTTTTTATCAGGAAACATCCTTCAGGTATGTGTAGAATTGGATTGTTGCAGCAGTATATGAGGTGCTGAAATAGAAAGAATTACGTTTTGTCCTTCTTGACAATGAAAATCAGCTGTCAGTCAATTTTTGTGGCCAGGAATGAGTGCCTTACATCAGTCTATAATTTATGCTTATTATTTAAAGGTGTAAAAATATACATTTACATTTATTTATATTTGATTGTCGAATTATTTTAGAGATTTTAATTTGTTGCACCACAGCACACAGTACAAAAGAGATTTTTATCAGCCCTGTAGGGAAGTTGTTTCACTCTCATCATTTTTGGCCACTGCTCAGCATTTTTAAGCGGAGTGTGTTGTGGGCAGCCGGAGGTACAGGGGGTCATTTTGAGGTGAGATTTTGAAACGATGGTCAGGGAAGTCCCGTCGTGATCTATTATCCAGCCTGTAAATGGACTCTGGGAGAGCAGGGATTACAGCTTGTGTTAGAGCCTGACCTGTTTATCTCATCGGGACAACAGCAGCAACACCTCATTTCTCCACAGGTCCAGCTGCACTGTTAAACAGCACATAGATAGCACCACTGCATCTTCATATAAGAACACTAGGCTTTCATGTAGTAGATACAATATAGTATGGTTTCTTTGGTTCCATACAGCAGATAGGCTTTGAATATGGTGGATACAATAGGGCTCCTTCATATGATAGGTCTGTTAGGGTTCCTCGGGTTCTATAGGGTAAATGAGCAAGGGTTTCTTTATTACTACATGGTATATTAAGGTAGGGTTCATTGGGTTCCATACTGTAAATAAGATTCCACATAGTAGATACAGAGGGGAAGAGATAAGATATAGTAGATGTATGGTAGGTAGCACAAGGTTCCTGGAGTTCCTAATGGATGATAAAATAGGATTCCTGGTGTTAGGTAAGTTAGGGTGCCAAATGGTATGTAAGCAAGGATTTCTAAGCGTGTAAGCAAGGATTCCATGTGGTAGATAAAATAGGGTCCCTTAGATTCAATAAAATGGACAAGACAGGGTTCCTCAGGTCCCATTTAGTAGATATGGTATGGTTTCTGGGGTTACATAGAGTAGATATAATCAGGTACGATATGGTTTTTAGGTGACACAGGGTTTCATGGGCAAATATGTGATAGATAAGGTTCCCTACAGTAGGATTATGTAAGGCAGGTAAGATATGATTTCTTGGATTCCAAATGGTAAACATGATAGATCCCGGGTTCCTTGTGGTGGTAAAATAAGGTTTAATGCAGTTTGATAAGATTTTCTTGTGCTCGTAAAATAATAACTGTTGTATTCTTCAGGTTCTGTTCTTAAAACAAGGTTCCTCTGGATCAATGCAGAAGATAACCTTGATATTCAGCAGATCTTTGGATTTTATATGCTAGATAAGATATGGTTCCTTGGGTTCTATGTGGTAGGTTATTTGGGTTCTAGACCAGACAAATTTATTGTGCATGCAAGTGTACTCAGGTAATAAACTGATTCCCATTCTCCTTAAGCATTTTTTACATTTCCCTGTAAATCTGTATTTCTCATATTGACAGTTATATTGACTGAGCAGTATAGAGGTGCTGTGATGATGGAGCTACATTACAGTTTAATGAACCGTCCAGATGAACACAGTTTTTGCAGATACACCTGGAGATATTCCCATTTACCTCAGATGCATTCTGGTCGGTAGATATTGACAGAAACATGAATAAATAAGTGTGGAATAGAATACTAATTTCAAAACCTAAAAAAACAAACAAGGCAGAGAGCTATTTTGGGAACAGATTCAATTTGCAGGACAGAGAGAGATAGACACAGAGAAAGAGAGAGAGGAAAAGAGGAAAAGAAAGCCAGTGCTGTTGTAGAGAAGGTGAAGCACTATCACCTTCTGATGTGCTGCCCAGGAGCCTCTCCAATCAGCAGACACATACACGAAGTGAAGCCCACTAAAATCAGAAGAATTCTCCTCGTCATCAGTGCATACTCTCTTCCTGCTGTCTCTGTCTACAGGAACTAAATGCCTCTAGCTGTTCCATACAAATTTACACTGACTGGACACTTTACCAGCACCCTTTCCGCTCCAGCTCCACCTGGCTGATATACTGTTATGGTGCATTTACTCCGATTCAATATGGCACTGTGTTCTTTAGTTCCAGGTGGCTGCATACAGATGTTATGAGGGCACTGCCCATGCAATCCAATTCAAATTAATAATCTTTCCCTCACAAAAAAGGATACTATTACTATAGATAGATAATAAAAAGCCATAGTAATAATTTTCTAGTAGATTACAAAATGTCTCATGTTCCATATGGTAGAAAGTATGGAGTTCGTTTGGTTCTGTAGAGTAAATAAACAGAACTCATTGGATTCCATATGGTAATGAGATACGGTTTTAGGGTTGGCAATACAGACTGATACAGATTTTTGGCTTCCATATAGGAGATTAAACTGGGTTTATTTTGTCCCATAGTGTAGGTTGGTTAAGATTCCTTTGGTCCCATATGGTAGTAAGTAATTAGTATTTATTGGGTTCCATATGGCAGAACAGGTATGGTTCAGTACAATAGATAAGATAGGGTTCCTCAGGTTACATATGGGGAAGATATAACATATGGTAGACGTATTGTTGATAAGATGCATGGTGTTCCTAATGGATAATAAAATAGGGTTCCTTGCATTCCATATGGTAGATATGTTAGGATTTCTTGAATTACAAATAGTACAGACTTGAGTTATAAATGGTAGATGAGATATAGTTCCATGGGTTCCATATGGTAGATAAACTCCACAGTAGGCTTGCATTATTCATAACAGATTTCAGATTAAAGGTGGGGAAAAGGAACCTGTCCACATCAGTAACTCTAGATAAGAGTGACACTCAGGGAAAAATTACAGCAAGACTGACGTACACATGGAATCATACACACAGATTGCTCCTACACACCTCCAGAACGTCTCGCGAGCACCCACACCTGATAAGGGAATACTCCACCATGGTGTCATAAATTCTAATGTCTGACTACTGTCTCTACAGCTGACAGATGATTACCTGAGTTTAAAAAGAGCAGTAAACCCACTGACTCTAACTTTACTGATAATTAACTATGCACACATGGCTCAATCTGGCCCTGAATATCCATGGTGATCAGGCGGAGCATGTGTAAACAAAGCCCACACAGCTATGCTGGTAACGAGTTGCAGTATTATTCATAATTAAACAGATTAACATCTAAAACTGTGCACATATATGTTTTACATAAACATTCAGTGAGTTTAGCAAGCCCAGTGAAAAACACAGGCCTCCTGTTGTAAGCTGTTTTGAGGCAACAAGTTTTCTGTTCTTTTTAAAGTTCAAGGAAGCGCGTTGTGGTTACTGTCCATGATAATCGGCCATAGATACAGACGCAGCAGACAGCAGAGGTGGCTATAAAAAAGCCGGAATATTCCTTTAAGCAGATCCTTCTCAAGGTCAAACTCTACACCTCCCCTACAGACGTTATTAAAACTCAGCTATCTCCTAAAAATATTCTGCCTCTGTCTTCATATCCCCACATAATCCTAGATTGAGATGATCTCCTGCACTGGCAGCATGAAATTTAATCTCCTAATATTATTTTGTTTTTAGTCAAACATAATCTCGCACTGAACAGCATTCCTCCTGCAAGCAGTTTAAAAGGCCCACATCCTGCTCTTTGTACAGTGCTGGCCAAAAGTATTGGCACCCCTGCAATTCTGATAATACTCAATTTTTTCCAGAAAATGATTGCAATCACAAATGCTTTGGTATTAATATCTTCATTTATTTTGCTTGCAATGAAAAAACACAAAAGAGAATGAAAAAAAGTCAAATCAATTATCATTTTACACAAAACTCCAAAAATGGGCCGGACAAAAGTATTGGCACCCTCAGCCTAATACTTGGTAGCACAACCTTTAGACAAAATAACTGCGAACAGCCGCTTCCGGTAACCATCAATGAGTTTCTTACAATGCTCTGCTGGAATTTTAGACCATTCTTCTTTGGCAAACTGCTCCAGGTCCCTGAGATTTGAAGGGTGCCTTCTCCAAACTGCCATTTTGAGATCTCTCCACAGGTGTTCTATGGGATTCAGGTCTGGACTCATTGCTGGCCACTTTAGAAGTCTCCAGTGCTTTCTCTCAAACAATTTCCTAGTGCTTTTTGAAGTGTGTATTGGGTCATTGTCCTGCTGGAAGACCCATGACCTCTGAGTGAGACCCAGCTTTCTCACACTGGGCCCTACATTATGCTGCAAAATTTGTTGGTAGTCTTCAGACTTCATAATGCCATGCACCCGGTCAAGCAGTCCAGTGCCAGAGGCAGCAAAGCAACCCCAAAACATCGGGGAACCTCCGCCATGTTTGACTGTTGGGACCGTGTTCTTTTCTTTGAAGGCCTCGTTTTTTTTTCCTGTAAACTCTATGTTGATGCCTTTTCCCAAAAAGCTCTACTTTTGTCTTATCTGACCAGAGAACATTCTTCCAAAACGTTTTTGGCTTTCTCAGGTAAGTTTTGGCAAACTCCAGCCTGGCTTCCTACCATAGGAATGGTATCCTACCATAGAGTCCCTTTTCATTCAGACGCCGACGGATAGTACGGGTTGACACTGTTGTACCCTCGGACTGCAGGGCAGCTTGAACTTGTTTGGATGTTAGTCGAGGTTCTTTAACCACCATCCGCACAATCTTTCGTTGAAATCTCTCGTCAATTTTTCTTTTCCGTCCACATCTAGGGAAGTTAGCCACAGTGCCATGGGCTTTAAACTTCTTGATGACACTGCGCACGGTAGACACAGGAACATCCTTCCTCACAATTTTGCTTCTCAAGTCCTCAGACAGTTCTTTGGTCTTCTTTCTTTTCTCCATGCTCAATGTGGTACACACAAGGACACAGGACAGAGGTTGAGTCAACTTTAATCCATTTAATCCATTTTAATCCATAACTGGCTGCAAGTGTGATATAGTTCTTGCCACCACCTGTTATGTGCCACAGGTAAGTAACAGGTGCTGTTAATTACACAAATTAGAGAAGCATCACATGATTTTTCAAAGGGTGCCAATACTTTTGTCCACCCCCTTTTTTATGTTTGGTGTGGAATTATATCCAATTTGGCTTTTTGACAATTATTTTTGTGGTTTTCCATTGAAGACAAATTAAATGAACATTTTAATATCAAAGCATTTGTAATTGCAATCATTTTCTGGGAGAAATGGAGCATTATCTGACAGAATTTCTGGGGTGCCAATACTTTTGGCCAGCACTGTATGTAATTTATTTTGTGTGCTTCATTTTCTTCTTGAGACTTACTTTGAACATTTTTGTGTCTTTATGTACCAAAAATGTTGCGGTTAATTTTTACGTGACCCCTTTATTCCCTGAGATTAGACTGTTTGTGCAGTTGCTCCTATAAGAGTGATATGTGTAAATGACATCTGCTCTGATTGGCGGCTTTTTAAAATGCAACCTGGGTTAAAACACTTCAGTCTGATGTGGTAAAGCTAAACTACTGTAGGGTAGATGGATGGTGCTAAACTGGTCTAGGCTGAATGAGTGGAGCCAAACTGCTATATGCTGAATGAGCAGGTGTAATGGATGGGACTATACTGCTATCAGTGGGGCTATACTGCTATAGGTTGTATGGACAGTGTTAAACTACTGAAGGCTAACTCAGTGGAGCTAAACTATGGTAGGCTCAATAAGTAGAGCTAGACTACAGTACTATAGATTTAATAGATAGAGTTAAACTCCTGTAGGTTTAAAAGGCAGGGATAAAACGCTGCAGGTTGATTGGACAGTGCGAAACTGCTGTAGGCTGAATGGGCATGACTAAACTGCTGTAGGCTAAAGGGCGGGGCTAAACTGCTATAGGCAGAATGGACAGGGCTAAACTGCTGTAGGCTAAAGTTGGGGCTAAACTGCTGTAGGCTGAATGGTCTATTGACTGGGCAGTGAGAATTCAGTTTTTCATAATATGGTTCATTTAAACTGATCACTGAATGCTAAACTGACAAAGAATCTACACTTTCTTCTTGTAAAATCAATCAGCAAGGTGGGCTATTCTAACTGATTTTTATTAGACAGTTTGGAAATAATTGATTCCCCACCATGAGCGGTAAAGTATGGATTAGTGACATAAGCGCAGTCTGAGGAAAAAGGATTAAGGTAATTTATTGTTCTAGGCAATTTGGTGTCAATTAGCATGCGGTTAACAGTTAGAGAGTGCTGCCGGGACAGGGCGAGATATCTTACATTACAGTCCCGTGGGCCATTATCACTGTCTGTGTGAATCCATTGTCCATGCATTAATTAACATGGCTTAAACACATGATCCTGAGGGGAGATTAAGACTAAACTCCTCTGTCCCTTCACTTACAGTGCTAGCCTTAAAGGACTCATATCACAGGGAAATGAATTCTACTCCCGTTTGGTGTAATAGGCCTGTGTACATATTCTAAAAAAAATCTTAATATGGAAGCTAAACTGCAGAAATAGTTTGTTTAGAACTCAGCACTGTCATGAGGACCAGCTCATTTTAATACATTCTATTAATATATCAGTCTTAAATGCACAGTAACTAAAAGAGCCTGTTTAGTTGTCGGGGGAAAATAGAAGCCAGAGAATAAGCATGTAAACATCAGAAATGTTTTTGGTATGTAAAACCACTGATATTAATATAAGAAAGGTATAATGTATAAATATGAATAGTGGAGTTGTGTACTATATCAGTACCCTTGTGTGCTAATTATGGGCATTCAAATCCTTGCGGAACTGCGGGGTTGTCTTCTGTTGTATGTTAAAGCCTGAAATGTAATCTTCTATTAAGATTTCATTTGGCGGAATTTGATGAATTCATTCTTATTGCAGGTCAATTTATTTTTCTTTAGAGCAAATATAATATTGTGTTTTATAAGACCATTGTATTATTCTAGACAGTGCATTCCAGAACATTTTTCTGCTTAAAAGAGATAAAAAAGAACAAAAGAAGAATTGTATGTCAATCTTTAAAAAATCGATCATATAAATACATGAAAAAACAATATATAAAAGTAAAACATAAAAAATCATAAATAATACGAAAGTGTATATAGTTAAAATTACTCTAAATGCAAAATATTTAATGCCAAAAATATTTTTTAAGTTTTATAAAACATTTTCCCAGTGTCACATTGATAAGCTCCATAACTAATATATGTTAATCTAATTGACCTAACAATAGCCCCTCTCCTCTCCACAAAGTTCAGACGTTTTTAAGATGTCCTTATTAATGTGTTGTGAAATCAAGAACCAACTCCATCACTGAGGTACATGGAGAGGAAAGTGAAATGAAAGGCTTTCATGTCATTTCTGGTTTACATTAAGGGCTGTAAAGTTAAAATGCATGTCAAATAAATTCAGTTTAGGGACATAAGATTCGGACATTCAGAATTCATTTCTGAGACACATTTACTTAACATGCTTACAGAGCCCAGTGATCGTTTCTGCTCCTGAGAAAGCAGGTGTTGAAGAGTTTGTGTGTAAAATTAGTGGAAGTTAATCCTGATTAAGGCTTCACGCTCGCCGGGTTCTGTAACAACCTGCTCTCATACACAATTAAATGAAACTGCTCAGCCAACAAAACGGCTTTCTCACCTATAAGCTAATTTATTCACTCTGTGCTGTAATCCTGAACTCAGTGCTGATAGAGCAGAAGAAAGATGCAGGAGTCACTCAGACAAAACTACACAGAGCTCTTAAGGTGGAGCCAATGAACGGAAAGACCAGAACACGTTATTTACATTTTCCTTCCAGCAGATATAATAATTTTAATAACAGCAAAAAATATATAAACAAACTAGTTCAGACTCCAGGTTTCCTTTTCAGTTTGTCCCTTCTCAGTCCATTAAATTTTTTTGATTCCAGGAGGCATTGCTACATGGTGGGCACAGGGAAAGCAGCTGTCTACTTTAAAATGAGCCTGTTCTAATCCAACAAAATCATATAACTGTAGACCTATTAACACTGACAGTTCACCAAACCAAAGCTCTGTAGTCAAGATCACTAGAGGCACTTAGTACACTTAGTAGACTTAGAAGTCTGAGACAAGACCAAAGTCCAGATTTTTTCAGGATATAAAAATGAAAAGGGGGAAAAACTGGTTTACATTTATAAATAATTGTACATTGATTATGTGATCAAATGCTGAAAACCTGGCAAGACTAGGTTTAAAAGATGTGACAAGACCAAACTAAGACCAAATGAGCACAACAAGACAGAATCCAAATTAATCTAAGATTGAGACAAGAGTTCAAATGGTATTAAGACCAAAACAAGACCAAGTCTAAACAATGTCAAGACAGAGACAAGATCAATTTCAACTAATCTCGATAGACTTAGTCCAAATGATGTCGAGACCAGAGTCAGACTAACAATAAGACAGAGACCAAGGCAATACCAATTCAAAAGACTGATAAAAGACTTAGTCCAAATGATGTTGAGACCAAGGCAATACCAATTCAAAATGATGTTGATACAGAGTAAAAGGCCAAGTCCAAATGACATTGAGAGGCTTTTCACACACACTGAATGCAATGCAACAAAATGACAAATAAAATACTTGTACATGATTTTTTGGATTAAATCTATACTATACACTGGATACAACACAACTGTTTATTTATTATTATTATTATTATTATTATTAGTAGTAGTAGTAGTAGTAGTATTTTTATGCAGTGCAGCCAGATTGTAGGTGCTGTATAAAAAGACAGCCCGTATATCTGTTAGAAAGTCCTTTGCTTCTCATAAAACTGGCAAAATGTGACATTGTGCAGGATGTTGTCCTCATCTAAAAGGCAAAAGGAGGTCAAAGACTTTCTCCACCTCATTTCAGGGGCTGAAACATTACAAACTTTTATACTCTTATAAGATTGAAACTCTGTCGCTCGGTTTGTGCTGCGTTTGTGATTTTGATTATGCTGCTTCACACAAGAGGAAACACACAGCACAGGGGAAGAACTCCAGTGCAAAACTGTTGTACGGAATAGACAAGTGATGACACTTGGCTACTGTTCATTTTGGGAAAGGAAAAGTTTTGTGAGGAGCTTCATCACTTCATTTAGCTTCAACATGCCTTCACACAGATGTTTAAAGCCCAGGTTGAGCTGCTTTTAGAGACTTTCATTAGCATTTATGGAAAGTTCCTTTTGGTGGAACAGATCTGCTTCATCATGCCAACAGCAGAGGGGCCCATGATTGTTGAGTGAGTTTTCAAACAGAGTGTGAATTAAATTTCCAAATGATGTCAGGACAGGAACAAGATCAGTTTCAATATATGTCAGGACCAAAACAACACTAAGTCCAGATAACACTGACCATGTCATCTCAGATGGTGGCATCGCACTTAGCTGCTTTCAAACTCTCTGCTTCCACCCAGCCAAGGGACCAAAACAAAACCAAAATGACGAAAATGATAATGAGATTGAGTCAAAATGATGTTAAGACTAAGACAAGATAAGTTCAAGTAATATCAAAATAGAGACATGACCAGGTCCAAATTACACTGAAGCCGAGGCAAGACAAGGTTCAAAAGATGTCAAGAAAGAGACCAATCCGAGACCAAATGACCACAACAAGACAGAATCCAAATGATGGTAAGTTTGCCACAAGACAGATTTCAAATGGCTTCAAGACCAAGACCAAGTCCAAATGATGTCAAAACAGAGACAAGACCAAGTCTAATTGATCTCAAGACTGAAATAAGACTTATTTCAAAATAATGTCAAGACCAAGACTAAGTTATAAAACACTGACACAGAGAACAAGATAATATCAACTCAAACTGATACCGAGATGCCGCTGGTACTGAGGAAAAGGCTGTGAGAAAAGGCTGTGAGTGTTGAGTGAGTTTTCAAACAGAGGGAGAATTAAATAATGACATGTTTTCACCATATGAAAAATTGCATTTGGTGTGCAAGATACTGTCATCTCTACACATTCTCTAATAAACTCACTGTCAACTGAAGCAAATCACATTTGGGGTGTAAAGGCCTTTAGAGGCATACATCTGTCTCCTTTCACCATCAGTATGAACAATTCTGACTCAGAGTTACTCTAGAACTCCAAAACCCCTGTGTTTACTGCTTAACCACTTAATTATGCAGAAATTCTCCTTTGACTGTTTTTCATAATACCTCATTCTAGTAGCTTTGTCCAAATCGCTATGAAAAACCTTGAAACCGTAACAGGGAGATTCCTCTGCAGATGTCTGTAAACAGAGTGCTAACTCGACTGAGAGTGAAGACTCTCCGGGCTAAAAGAAAAAGGGAAATTCTCTCGCCTGGTGAAACTCTTATCTAAATATGATTAACTGAGCTGCGGCACTGCGGGCGATGAACGTCAGTGTGCAGATTGGAGCCGAATAAAGTGGATCTCAGGCTGAGAGCAGTTTTCTTTCCTTTTCTTTTTTCATCCATGCAGATGACACTCTCTCCGTTACCTCTCAGACCGGGAAGATGGAGCACTCACCTTTAACAAGCCCCTGTAAATGTCAAGCTTCAATTTGGCAGGGACACTCCTCTGACAGAGCTATAGCACAACCAGCCAGCAGATCGTCACTGTCATGCCGAAACTTTTCATTTTTCTTGTTTGTTTTTCTGTTTGAATGCCAGCCGTTCTCCCTATCACAGTTTACATTTGATCTGCTCGGATCATGTACCCAGAATTGCATTAGACAGAGAGTCACATAAAATGTGGGAGGCGATATTACACATGCAACTGATTACATATTCCACCCAGTTCACCAAAGCTGAGCTTCATCCACCTTTGAAATCAGGTTTAAAATTGTGTTTGTGTAGAAGGCGTGCGACCGAGAGTTTTCCTTTAACAATAGCAGCGGATACAGCAGTTAGATAGAGGCTTAATCCTGAAACAGGCACTGACAAAATGTGTACCATCAGAATAACACTGGTTAAACTCTGGAGACCAGAGGTACATGTATGAGAAGATGTCATGCATGCAGCCCAGTTTATCTTTTCACAAACTCAATGCTCCTAGCTGGTGTCAGATAACACCACTGTATATTGTTGTGGTGGAAAAGCTCTTTATCTATAAACATAGCTATGGATATTTAATGTCCTCTTTTGTATTGAGTTTGACTCTTTCACTGCAAGTCCCATTAGGCTCCTCGCAAGGCTGTTCTGCATTGCTATCCTTTACATGCACCCTTCGGCAAACAGGCCAGTAGCGGGGCACTATGTAGCTCCCCTTACAATAGTCATGTGTACAGTCTACCAGGAAGCTACAATACTTGGAAAAAGAGGTGAAGGCTGGATACAAATGACACTAAAGAAAAGATACTAAAGAAAATATTTTGGCTGTCATTGCCTGCTGCTCCCATAATCCATCCAGTCTCTTGATTTAAACAAATAATTTGCCATATCCCAATGACAATATCTGGCAAATTTCATAGACTTTAAGATGAGTAGCTTTGTCATGTTCAGTGGCCAAGAAGCACAGCATGATTATGCCAATTCTAAGTTTATCATTGCTACAGTTCAGAATATGTCTTTACATATGTGCTGATTTTAAGAGAGTTAATATTTAAATATTTTTTTTAAAGATGGTATATATTTGAATTCAGTGCTAAGTATTTAAAAAATCCTAGAATGATAAAGGGAAGTGTTCAGAAAACTGCCTTAAATGAAATTTAAAAGCAAATACATTCTAAACAAATATATTCTATGTATGTATGTATTTCCAATAACTGTATTCCATTACATCCCTACTCAGGTTGGAGGTTCAAGAAGCTTGGCAGTAACAATTTCAGTGCCTGTATTTCTGGTTTCCTGAAAGCTAGCAATGGACAACTAAAGACTACAATAAAAAGTCACATGTGGTTTAAGAGGTGAGAGGAGATATTTTAAAATAAAATGAAATAAAATAAAATAAAATAAAAAAATGTAACATTTTAAAAGTTTACTCTAATTTCGCATAGTTATGGCACTCTGCATTTCTCTTGCTCTCTGGACTTCTGCTGTAATCAAGCATCTCAGCAAGGCCCAAACGCTAGTAATGTGATTCAGCGCTTACTGAAAATGTCACGCTCCACTGACCTATGAAGTCTGACTTCATCATGGGACGTCTTTCCCAGACGTCTGGGCATGGAGTTGTAGAGGTTCCTGATGGTGTCCTGTAATAATCCATCCCATGCAGCTTTAATATTCTCAGGAGGTGGAGCGACATCAGGCCTTTTGGAAATGGACAAACCGTTTATGTTGGCGCTGACCATGGTGCCTCCACACACGGATTCGCTGGTCATCTTCACCAAGACTGAAGCCAGATTCGTCACTGAAGATGACCAGCTGCCATACTGAGTTACATTATGACAGTGTGGTATGACACCATTGCGACCCTCTGTGGTGACGCTGGTGTGGACGTGGTGTTAAGGGCAGGTGTTGTAACGGTCTGCATGTAGTCCTGTGCAAAATGACTTCACTTGCTTACATCACATGCACAGCCGAGCAAGAAACTTGAATCATCCGCTTGGTCAACCAAGTACCCACCAAGAGTAACTCCAGTTGGTGGATTCCTTCTGGGTGCAACTATTTGCATAGCTATTCTTTTGATAATGAGTGTAAATGCACTAGCTTTCCTTCGCCAGTGAAACAATACAAAAGTCTCCCTAAATCTTTCTCTTCTAAAGCAAAGCTGAGGGGGTAATTAGACCACTTTGAATGATGCAGAACAGTGAATAATAACCTAACAGTCTACTTCATCATAGCTGGTGTTAACTCCATTGATTGACCCTTAGCTGTAACTGCTCTTAAGATATGATGTCAATTCAGAGGAGCTCTGGCATTAAACTCTTCCACTGTGAGATGGCCGCAGCTCTGAATGCTTAAAACACCAGAGACGGATGAATAAAGTGACCTTCACTCTGAACTCCCTCCAGCTCTGCATGATGTAGATCACAGTGTGATGGGATCCGTTCTCTTTCTGAAATTTCCCCTCTGAAACAATGGCCATAATGTGTCAGTGTTAAATAAAACCTGCAGTTGTAGGATTTACTGCCAGGTGAGCAGGCCTACAGGAGACATCTCAATCTATTCAGTTTTTTAGCATTACTGGTGAAAAAGACTAAAAGGGGAATGAGGGAACTCTAGGGTGCTGTTTCTTAATTTCCGGCGGCAACCGCCACAGAGTGTCCGATCAGAACACAGAACAAGGTAGTACTCAGAGGAAGGTTTAAACTTCACACCCACAACACAGAGATAGCGAGAACATATGGGGCTAGCAGTTTGTCCATTATTGCCATCAACAAATATGCATTAATGTGCCAGGATGTAGGGACAGCAGTGTTGATGTGTGGTTCCTTAGAAGCACGCACACCAATAAACTAACAAAATATGACAGGTAGGAGACAACTGTTGCTCCATCTGACTCCATTCAGTGACTTTGCTGGGTTTTTGGTGGCTTCTGCCTGATAACATCTAGGAATGGAAGAAAGGGGTCCACAAGTGAGAACCACTGGGTTTTGTATAATTTATTTGCACACCAGTGGCCAATTATCTGCCTGACTAAAAGTCTCCAAAAACAACATCCAAATTGGCCTCCACGCCATATGTGTAATAATAAAGATGGGCTTTTGTACAACTGCATCTTTAAGACTGATTTGTAAAAAGATGTTGTAATTTTTTTTGCTTTATTCCTTTAGGGCTGAACTCATAAACGATCAGCATGATGGCTAAAAACTAGCTGGAAGGGTGAATTGGTAAACTGCTGGAAGGTGAATTGGTAGGGCTAAACTACTGAAGGCTGGATGGACAGGGCTTAAATGTTGTAAGATGATGCAGGAGATGTTGCTAAAAATTTTAACCAGGGGTGTTCAGTCTTCCGGATACAACAGAATGGACAAAATCTAAAGTCTACAATAAGTCTTAAATTCTAAAACTAGTTTTGCTCACTGTAACATTCAATATCGTCACTATATCATTAACTCTAAAGTGGGAATTGTACAGGAGAGGGCAAAACGGTTCATGTAAATTAATGTGAAGGGACTTTATACTAGGTCATTTTGGAGCATATCTATAGGCTCATTCATCATGAAATATATGCTCAAATGAGGCAGAAAAATAAAAATGGACATTATTATATTGTTTTGTCTGTTATAATTTCTTCACGGCTATTGTAAAATATACACAGCAGTAATAAAGACGAGTGGAGCGGTGTGTCTAAACTTTATCCTGGTGCTGTAATAAGCTGTGTGTTTTTGAATGATGCTGGTAGGAAGGTGTCATGAGGCTCCTCAGTCCGACGAAAGCCATCAAAGATTTTCGGTTGCCATGGAACTGAAATCTGACATTGATGTTTACAGTGGGGGAGAATGAGATGGTTGCCGCAGCAACAGCCCGCTGGAGGCGCAGTGATGAAGAAGGTATATAGATGTCCGGCACCTTGAACCTGCAGTAAATGAAGCCCGACCTGTCCAGCCGTTCTCTTCCTGTTCTGATTAGGCTCTCTCCGGACGCTTGGCCATTCGGCACGGAGGCCATTCAGAGAGCCACGCTGGACAGCCTAGGATATTCCTCCCTCACTGCACACCTCACTGCTCCCTGCTCTCAGGCCTCTCTCTGGACAGACAGATTGATTTTTCTCCCCATCACACTGAAGATATGCTGACAGTCCAGCACTTGCTCTGTTACACCTCCAGACATGTTCAGAGTTTCACTCAGATAAAGCACAGCTGAGGGAAAAAGCTATCTAACTTTAACTGTAGGGTAAAGTAATAAGATCTTAAGTCAATGTAGATCCTTTCTATTGCTCTGTTCATCAAAAAATGTAGACACAGTGTATATAAAGTTAATGAGCACATATATTGCTTTATTTTCAAATGTCATCAACCTGGCGAACAAAGTCTGAGTAGAGTTCCTGGCCTGCTGTTCTCTCTCAGTTGCTGCACAAAAGGGGTTAGAGTGTCCAGTGCACATGTAACACACACACCACGGGCACACGCTCTCGGCAATGCACAAGCGCTGAAGCAGAGACGCGGAGCACTGTGTCCTCCTCCCCTGCGTAGCCCCTGTGCGGCTCGCAGCATTACTCCTCAGGCTACTTAGTTTAGCGACAGCAGCACCGACACATCCTCATCCGCTGTCCATGTCCTCCACCTCTCGCTGCGTCAACAATGCCAGAAAGAGGACTACAAGTGTGTGCTGAGCCCTGACCCTTGACCAGGTGTGGTGCCTCTGGCCTCCAGCCTCGCTGCGCCAGAATTGCTGTCAAGGCTTTCCATACTGGCCCCATTGCTAGTCCTCTCCACGCCATTTCTTCCAGACTGGTGATGAACCTCGTTATGCTATGTTCCTTTAACATGTCTTGCCATGCTGCCTCTACTTTGAGAGTCCTCTGTCCTCTTCTTCATGCTCGGGTGTAGGATAAAGAAAGAAGATGCAGGAGACGCTGGTTTAGATGAAAGCTTTTTTATTGAACTTGGCAGCATTAGAGAATGCATACCCATGCCTCCTGTGCATCCATGGTCCAATGAGACAGTAGCAGTGGAAACGACAAACGTGTCACACATCCAGGAGGCCTGGTGTCACTTCACCTCCACCTCTACCGCAACATCTGCAGGAACTGCATGAGAATATTCTAGCTGTGTGGGATGGATTATCACAGCATACCATTAGGAACCTCTACAACTCCTTGCCGAGAGATTTGGCATGTCATACTGAGAGACACTACTTCTGTATGTGTAGCTCAATAAATATAGTCCATATCAGTCTAAATTTATCATCATTTATTAGTCCTGGTAAGCTTTATCTTCCTTCCCAGTAGCAACACTTCCTTCTGGGTGCAGCTATTCTTTTAATGTTGAGTGTACGCCATGACACGAGATTGTTTTTAAAAGTGGTCTTTAATATGGAACTCTTAAATGATTAGGAATGTACTGTAAGAAAAAGAAACGTTCTTCACTACGAGATGGGGTTGTATCAGTCTCTGCTCCTCTGTAGTCAAGCCAGTGTTTCTCTGCTGAAGCTGTTCCTGAGAGGATTGTGTTTCTCATACGGTTTGTGGTTTTTATTCCCTCAGCAGCAGAAAATCCAGCTGGGCCTCTCTCCTCACTTCTGGGTCAGTTACTGTCCACTTAGGTCAGCTCCATCTACACACATTACACCGTCAGCGAGAGCGCACTTTCAGAGCAGCGAAGCTGAAGGGAGCAGATGTGTTTGTGTAGAAAGTGAGATAAAAGGGGAAAAAAACACTGAGATGAATTAAAGGGCCCATATCATGGAAACCTGAATGTACCTCACTAAATGTAAGCCTTTAGCCTCTTAGCATAGTATCCAGTCTATGTAGTAGAACACAACTGTGAATGCATGACCATTTTGATTAAATTGGTGTTTTTATGATGTCACAAAACCAGCATGAGCTTTTTTACTGCTGGACATTCAAAAAAAAAACTAGAACTGACCTAAGTCAGTTTACTGTCTGCCCCACTTAGACGACAACTGGAACATTCACATAGTTTCACAAAGTTCACAACGTGGATAGTTTGTTATCTTATTAGTGGATATGAAACCATATTCTGCACCTACACAAAAAAAGTCACGGAATGGAGTAAAATCAAGTACAAATGCTTTCAGTACCTACATGAGTAGATGAAGAGGCTTGGCTTGGCATAAATAAGTGACTGAAATATAATATATAATTTAAAAAAATTCAAAATAAGAGTTAATGTCTGAGCTGTTTTTGCACCACTGTCAATGCACTTAGAGAGTAAAGGGATGATGTTTGATGATGACCTCACAACAGTTTTTCAAACAAATAAGTAATCGAGGAGTGAGGGGGGAGAATAGGCGTGTGAAGATGTTACATATTGCTCTTTTAACTCTAAAGGATAAAGAGCTTAGAACATGGTCATGCGGAAAGGATGTTTATTTATATCAAATATTATTAATATACTTCAGGAGGAAAAAATATAGGACAAGAACAATGCAGCATATTGAACCTTTAAACCCTCGGACCCAGGCTTGTTTTTAGCCTTTGAAAGCTCTGGAACACACTGACACGGTTTGAATATATTTCAGTTCAAGGACAAAATCTAAAAAGTCTTTATTGTTTCGCTTCTTAATCTAAAACCTACCTGAATGACCACAGGTCTGCCGTTTCTATGGTAACCCTTGGAGAAAGAGAGGTGGCCTTATAAGGCAGAGCAGATTGAATATGCTGAAGCAGTCGTGCATTAGCAGGATGACGGGAAGCAGTGATACACTTTTCTAAAAAAAAGTTTTGGTACAAAACCCTACAGAGAAATATGTATCATATAAAAGGAAAACCTGTATTACAATTCTTCATCATTTGCTAAAAGAGAATGATGAATGCAGCCCTGTTCGTGTAGCAAGTTTTGCGTCATTATAGAGAAATCAGGCTGTGAAAATAGAGAATAAAGCTATATAGAAACACTGCTGCATCAATAATATATCTCAATGCATTTAGGCTGAGCTCATGCTCCTGAAAAGCAGACCCTCAGGGAGAGGAGCTATTGCTTTTTCAATATCAACACTTTACTGCAGCACTGCTGTCCACACAGCCTGAAAACATAATGTATACGTCACAGAATCAACAGCACCAGCATATAGGTAACAATTAGCACCATACAAACGTACTGTCAGGAGTTCTAGGAGAGCTAGATCTTTAATATTATCTAATAATGGAATGTTTTCAAGTGTTACACAGCACTTTTTTCCCGCCCATTTAGCCTACAGCAGTTTACTCCCTCCCATTCAGTCTACAGCAGTTCAGGTAGACCCATACAGCCTACAGCAGTTTACTCCCTCCCATTCAGCCTATAGCAATTTAGTCCGACCCATTCAGCCTACAGCAGTTTAGCCCAACCCATCCAGTCTACAGCAGTGGATCCCCTCCCATTCAGCCTACAGCAGTTTACTCCCTCCCATTCAGCCTATAGCAATTTAGTCTGACCCATTCTGTCTACAGCAGTGTAGTCAAACCCATTCAGTCTACAGTAGTGTAGTCAAACCCATTCAGTCTACAGCAGTGTATCCCCTCCTATTCAGTCTACAGCAGTGTATCCCCTCCTATTCAGTCTACAGCAGTGTATCCCCTCCTATTCAGTCTATAGCAGTTTATCCCCTCCTATTCAGTCTACAGCAGTGTATCCCCTCCTATTCAGTCTATAGCAGTTTATCCCCTCCTATTCAGTCTACAGCAGTGTATCCCCTCCTATTCAGTCTACAGCAGTGTATCCCCTCCTATTCAGTCTATAGCAGTTTATCCCCTCCTATTCAGCCTACAGCAGTTTAGCCTGACCCATTCAGCTTACAGCAGTTTAGCCTAGCCTATTCAGTCTACAGCAGTTTAGTCAGACCCATTCAGCTTACAGCAGTTTAGCCCGACCCATTTAGCCTATAGCAGTTTAGCCACTCCCCCACCACTCAATCTACAGCAGTTTAGCCCCACCCATTCAGAATATAGAAGATTAGTTCAGTCTCTTCATTTTACATCAGTTTAGCTCCTACCATTCAGTCTACAGCAGTTTATTAAAAAGCATGCAGTAAAAGGTTAAAATAGATCCTTTTTGGCATCATGCAAAGAACCTTTTACAGAATTTTTATTTTTAACAGTGCACACTGTGGAACAAGTGGAACAGGGCAGAATGTGAGGTCTGAAGTGTTTTTAAATAACCTGTTTTAATGCATATAGAGCCCTTTCTGCTAAGAGAGCAGTTATCTAAATATAAACATAGTCATTACTATAGTTAATAATCCCCATAAAGGAAGAGAACACGCTGTAAATGCACCCATAAACAGTAAATTCCTCTTGAAAGACTCAATAAAGACGTCAAAAGGTCTGAACTGACTGTAAACTGGTGTTTGTGTCCCATTTGGAAGAACACTGTGGTGAATGTGACGATGCCAGGCTCTCTGTATGTGCCAGAAGCTCTGGGGCTGTTTTGAACATGAACTTACATCCAGCCTCTGCCCAGCATCGCTCTATTTGGCAGTTGGTGCCACCAGGGAGGGATTTCCACTGAATTTAGGCCACAGTCACTGCCAAATCAATCACAGCCATGTGCCGGCCGCCATGTGGCTGCTCCTGTGCCCGCTTTTCCAGCCGCCGGGCCAAAGCTAGCCAGCCGTGTGCTAAAATGATCTCAGTGCAAGCCTCAGCAAGCCATGTCCCACTGCACTTTATGAAGAAAATGGCTTAAAACCCAAAGTACAGTGCCAGGAACCCAGCACAAACCTTTATTCTGTGAATGTGAAATGGCTGGGAAGACAAAAAGGGAAGAATGGGCAAGTAGGTCATACAGTTTAAAAAGAACGAAAGTCAGAAATAAAACTCCTTTTCAGAATCAAAGTTTAAATGTTCCTCAGTTCTCCACTTTAAACAAATTCCTGCCAAACAAAACTTTGTGTGTAGTCAGTCTAGTCTTTTAGTCTTAACCAAGGGCCCCCTAGTGGTGAAGACACAAGCACTGGTGCGCAACACAGTGTGGCCAAACATGCATTCAAACAGGAAACTGAATATTGAATAGATTATTAATAATTATTAATTATTATAAATAAATATTTATTTCATTTTATTTCACAAATATTTATTTCATAAATAAAAATTTCATTTTTGATTATTGATGTTATTTTAGATTCAGATCAGAATATGTCTTTCTGTCTATCTCTCTCTGTGTTTTTCTTTTTTCTCCTTCCTTTCCCTCTCTCTTGTCCCTCTCTTGGGGCGGGACATGTTTTTGTTGACGACACAGGTTGTAGAAGTGACAAAGTTGTGTCAGAGATTTTAGATGCTGTGGTAGTGATTTGAGGTATTGTGTCAGTGATTTTGGTTGTTGTAGCAGTGATTTTACATGCTATAGCAGTGTTATGGGGTGTTGTGGCAGTGATTTAGTGTGTTGTGTCCGTGATTTGGAATGTTGTGTCAGTGGTTTTGGTTTTGTAGCAGTGATTTTACATGCTGCTGGGGTGGTTTTGGTTGTTGTGTCAGTGATTTAAGATACTGTGGCGGTGTGTTTGGGTGTTGTGGCAGTCATTTTTGAGTGTAGCAATGCTGATTTTAGTTGTTGCTGAGGTCATTTTGGTTGTTAAAATGGTGGCTTTTTGCTGCTGCTGAGATGATGTAAGGTATTGCAGAGTTGGTTTGAAGTGCCGCGGTAGTGATTTGTGGTACCTGCCGTGTTCCAGCACTGATTGTGGATGTTGCAGAGGTGATTAGAAGTTGCGGTTGTCGTTTTGGTTGTTGAAATTAAGATTTCTTTTTTCTTGTTGCTGAGGTGATGTAGAAATGTTGCAGAGTTCATTTTGGTTGTTGCAAAAGTAATTTTGGTCGTTGCAATAGTGAGTCTAGGTGTTACAGCATTGGTTTTGGTTGTTGTGTCAGTGATTTTAGATGCTATGATGGTGATTTGGGGTGTTCTGGCAGTAAGTTCGGGTGGTGAAATTGCAACATTGATTTTGGTGGCAGTGGTGAGTTTTGCGTGTTGCAGTTGTGATTTCCAGTGTGACATTGATTTTGATTGTTGTGGCAGTAACTGTAGTTGTTGTAACAATTAATTTGGGTAATTTGAGGTGTTGCAACAGTGATTTTGGTTTTAGATGTTGTATTTCCGTTGTACAGGGCTGAGGGATGTTATGCTGACCAGCCCGGCCCAGGAGCAGTGCAGCATTTGTATGCAAATACAATACACGGCAGACACAGTGAATAATGAGATTTGGATAGTGTGCGTGTCTGTCTCGCTCTCTCTGTTTCAGAAAGGATCTGATGTAATGTTGCCTAGAAACGTTCCCCCTCTTTATGGAGTGAAGGTGGATTGAGAGAGAAGCTCCAGCTGCTGTTTGTGGCCCGTTAGGCTGAAAAGTCGCTTGGGCAGGTGCTTCAGAAACCTCTCTGTCAGATACATCGCTATTGATTGCTGCAAGCTATCAGCGTCCTCGCCATCTAATCTCTCATCCCTCAGAGGCTGCAGGTTCGATATACAGATCGCTGCAGGAGAGCCGTCACAACCCAGACGCTGTGGAGAGGAGGAGATGACTTAAAAAAGGCTGAAAACATAAAGAGCTCAAAACACTGTACATTCGTTTGTGGAAAAATAATTGTATTGGTCAAAGTAATTGGGATCGCCATGTCCTACAACACATGTACAGCAACTTTATTATCCAAAACCAGCAGTGAACCTTCATGTGTCTTCTGAATTTTTATTTACAGGCATTGATGATGGAAACATAGTGGAAAATCTGAAAAATGGTTTTCTGTGGGGCTATTTTGCCTCACAATGGCATGTTTGTGTATCACAAGGCGAGAGAGCAGCAATTTTCGAAAATGGCATCCATTTTACACATAAACAGCGTTTCATTATTTGGGCATGCTGCCAACTACAAAATGAGGCATAATCTCTGACATCTATTGATCAACACTGCACTGGTCAAATTTGCATGTCACAGGTCATCTATGGTTAACTGAAATCACAGCTTCACCATTTTTGTTTGATTTAGAAGTCTACAGAGTGAAATTGCTAAATGCTAGGGTGACTGCCCCCAGGTGGCCGGAGGACTGGAAATTTCATTTTCACATTTTCATCAATATAATCAAATAAGATACTGTTTCCCTGTATAGTTTAACTGAGGGCGAAAAGTTGAGCTCAGACACAAACCGTGGTTTAAGTCTAATGTTGTTGTTAATCTCATTTCTATCCCTTAGACATGGTCCATTTAATATCAGTGTGCGACTGTCCTGTCTCTGTCTATACTCATTAGGGCAGTGTTTACATCTCAAGAACATCTTTCAGATAAATGTTCAAGCACTTCTTCTCTTTTTGAAGTGTTCCCTCGGTCTGGAATAAGCCATGGTTCATTAGTGCAAACTGAGACCTGCTTTATTTGTACTGAGAGAAAGAGATGCACAAACAATATTTTTTTTTGTCTTTGGGTGGTCTTAAGTGCGGTCCTTCGCACCGATGACACTGTTCAGTAAGAGGTAATGATACAGAGGGCCTTTTCACACCCTGACCTTCCCAGTAAAGCTGGAGTGCTGATGTCTTGTGTAAAAAGCTCCGGCCCCCTCATGTCCTCCCTCTGCTCCACTCCCACTCTCAGCTATGATTACAGCCTCCTAGAGGCTCTACAGTCAGTCATCACCACCCCCAGAAGACTGCAGCCATGCCGTTCAGTGCTCCTCCTGAACCCCTGCCTACACTCTGTAATGACATCCTAACGACTCTTGCCTTTGCAACCCCACTTACTCTATAGCTCTTTACAAACACTTTAGCTCATACAGTATCCGCCACAAACCCACACTGCTCTAGAACCACACCCTGGTTCATTTTACCAAGGATGTTAAACATTACATGGGATTAGTATTGGTAAGGTCACACAAGTTGTCTTTACAATGATTTCTTTACAGCAGTGAGTGATGTTTATTTATTTCATGTGTGTTAATAACTCCTTTAAAGGGCGGTGCTGAGTGATGTTTATTTATTTAATGTTTGTTAATAACTCCTGTAGAGGGTGGGGGTGAGTGATGTTTGTTTATTTAATGTTTGTTAATAATTCCTGTAGAGGGCAACAGTGAGTGATGTTTGTTTATTTGATGTGTGTTAATAACTCCTGTAGAGGGCGGCAGTGAGTAATGTTTGTTGATAAGGTGTGTTAATAACTTTTGTAGAGGGCAGCGGTGAGTGTTGTTTGTTTATTTGATGTTTGTTAATAACTCCTTTAGAGGGCGGTGCTGAGTGATGTTTGTTTATAAGATGTGTGTTAGTAACTCCTTTAGAGGGCGGCAGTGAGTGATGTTTGTTTATTTGATGTTTGCTAATAACTCCTTTGGAGGACAGCGGTGAGCGATATTTGTTGATAAGGTGTGTTAATAACTCCTTTAGGGTGCGGCCGTGAGTGATGTTTGTTTATTTGATGTGTGTTAATAACTCCTTTAGAGGGCGGTGGTGAGTGATGTTTGTTTATTTAATGTTGATTAATAACTCCTTTAGAGGTCCACAGTAAGTGATGTTTGTTTATTTGATGTGTGTTAATAACTGGTTTAGAGGCGGCAGTAAGTGATGTTTGTTTACAAGATGTGTGTTAATAACTCCTGTAGAGGAGTGATGTGATGTTTGTTTATTTGATGTGTGTTAATAACTACTTTAGAGGCCGGCGGAGAGTAACGTTTATTTATTTGATGTGTGTTAATAACTCCTTTAGAGTGCGGCCGTGAGTGATGTTTGTTTACAAGATGTGTGTTAATAACTCCTGTAGAGGAGTGATGTGATGTTTGTTTATTTGATGTGTGTTAATAACTACTTAAGAGGCCAGCGGAGAGTAACGTTTATTTATTTGATGTGTGTTAATAACTCCTTTAGAGTGCGGCCGTGAGTAATGTTTGTTTATTTGATGTGTGTTAATAACTCCTTTAGAGGGCGGTGGTGAGTGATGTTTGTTTATTTAATGTTGATTAATAACTCCTTTAGAGGTCCACAGTAAGTGATGTTTGTTTATTTGATGTGTGTTAATAAATCCTTTAGAGGGCAGCGGTGAGTGATGTTTGTTTATTTGCGGTTTTGTTAATAACTCCTTTAGAGGGCGGTGGAGAGTGCAGTTTGTTTATAAGATGTGTGTTAACTCCTTTAGAGGGCGGTGGAGAGTGCAGTTTGTTTATAAGATGTGTGTTAACTCCTTTAGAGGGCGGTGGTGAATGATGTTTGTTTATTTGAGGTTTTGTTAATAACTCTTTTAGAGGGCGGCAGTGAGTGATGTTGGTTTATTTGCGGTTTTGTTAATAACTCCTTTAGAGGGCGGTGGAGAGTGCAGTTTGTTTATAAGATGTGTGTTAATAATTCCTTTAGAGGGCAGTGGTGAGTAACGTTTATTTATTTGATGTGTGTTAATAACTCCTGTAGAGGGCGGCGGAGAGTGATGTTTGTTGAAAAGGTGTGTTAATAACTCCTTAAGAGGGCGGCAGTGAGTGATGTTTGTTAATAACTCCTTTAGAGGGCAGCAGTGAGTGATGTTTGTTTACAAGATGTGTGTTAATAACTCCTTTAGAGGAGTGATGTGATGTTTGTTTATTTGATGTGTGTTAATAACTGGTTTAGAGGTGGCGGTGAGTGATGTTCGTTGATAAGGTGTGTTAACTCCTTTAGAGGCTGACAGTGAGTGATGTTTGTTTATTTGATGTGTGTTAATAAATCCTTTAGAGGGCAGCAGTGAGTGATGTTTGTTTACAAGATGTGTGTTAATAACTCCTTTAGAGGAGTGATGTGATGTTTGTTTATTTGATGTGTGTTAATAACTGGTTTAGAGGTGGCGGTGAGTGATGTTCGTTGATAAGGTGTGTTAACTCCTTTAGAGGCTGACAGTGAGTGATGTTTGTTTATTTGATGTGTGTTAATAAATCCTTTAGAGGGCAGCGTTGAGTGATGTTTGTTTATAAGGTGTGTTAATAACTCCTTTAGAGGGCGGTGGTGAATGATGTTTGTTTATTTTAGGTTTTGTTAATAACTCTTTTAGAGGGCGGCAGTGAGTGATGTTTGTTTATTTGAGGTTTTGTTAATAACTCCTTTAGAGGGCGGTGGAGAGTGCAGTTTGTTTATTAGATATTTGTTAATAACTCCTTTAGAGGGTGGCAGAGAGTGATGTTTGTTGATAAGGTGTGTTAATAACTCCTTAAGAGGGTGGCGGTGAGTGATGTTTGTTAATAACTCCTTTAGAGGGCAGCGGTGAGTGATATTTGTTAATAACTCCTTAAGAGGGCAGGGGTGAGTGATGTTTGTTTACAAGATGTGTGTTAATAACTCCTGTAGAGGAGTGATGTGATGTTTGTTTATTTGATGTGTGTTAATAACTACTTTAGAGGCCGGCGGAGAGTGATGTTCGTTTATAAGATGTGTGTTAATAACTGGTTTAGAGGCGGCGGTGAGTGATGTTTGTTTACAAGATGTGTGTTAATAACTCCTGTAGAGGAGTGATGTGATGTTTGTTTATTTGATGTGTGTTAATAACTACTTTAGAGGCCGACGGAGAGTGATGTTCGTTTATAAGATGTGTGTTAATAACTGGTTTAGAGGCAGCGGTGAGTGATGTTTGTTTATAAGATGTGTGTTAACTCCTTTAGAGGGCGGTGGTGAATGATGTTTGTTTATTTGAGGTTTTGTTAATAACTCTTTTAGAGGGCGGCAGTGAGTGATGTTTGTTTATTTGCGGTTTTGTTAATAACTCCTTTAGAGGGCGGTGGAGAGTGCAGTTTGTTTATAAGATGTGTGTTAATAATTCCTTTAGAGGGCAGTGGTGAGTAACGTTTATTTATTTGATGTGTGTTAATAACTCCTGTAGAGGGCGGCGGAGAGTGATGTTTGTTGATAAGGTGTGTTAATAACTCCTTAAGAGGGTGGCGGTGAGTGATGTTTGTTAATAACTCCTTTAGAGGGCGGCGGAGAGTGATGTTTGTTGATAAGGTGTGTTAATAACTCCTTAAGAGGGCGGCGGTGAGTGATGTTTGTTAATAACTCCTTTAGAGGGCAGCGGTGAGTGATGTTTGTTTACAAGATGTGTGTTAATAACTCCTGTAGAGGAGTGATGTGATGTTTGTTTATTTGATGTGTGTTAATAACTACTTTAGAGGCCGACAGAGAGTGATGTTCGTTTATAAGATGTGTGTTAATAACTGGTTTAGAGGCAGCGGTGAGTGATGTTCGTTGATAAGGTGTGTTAACTCCTTTAGAGGCCGACAGTGAGTGATGTTTGTTTATTTGATGTCTGTTTGAAACTCCTGTTAGCAGTGTTCTGGAATTCACTGTTTGTAGCTGTTTTCCAAAGATTTCATTGACATAGGGTTAGCTCCTTGTCATCGCTCACACAGACACTTGAAGAAAGCTCATTGATTTTTCAGGTGATGTATTGGTACATTGATCTGGGGTGAGGGGACCATCCCAATAGACTGACAGGAGTGTGTTAGTATGGGTCATTCAGAGGAGTGAGTGACAGGTGAGCAGGGTTTGGCTGGTTCAGTGTATCTGGCCAGCTGTTATGGCCAAACTGCAAACACAGAGCACCACAGGTAACGTCACAGCAGCAGTAAGTAAGAGACTTAAACTACTTAAGTTGTTGGGTCTGTAAACTTAAAGATGTATACATGTATGTGTGTTGCTCAGTCTATTCTGCACTGGGCTGTGGGGCTGGTTAGTCAGGTGGTAGTGCAGTGTTGGGGCCTATCATCAGGGCAAGTGTAGCTGTGATGACCTGCCTGACCTAGCAAACTGCGGGGAAATGTCAAACTCAGCAGCGTAATAGTGCACAGAATTGAAGCTGGCCAAGGACTTTGAGAGAAGAGCAGCATGGCGGAGATAGACAATGACCACAGTGGTCAAGGTGGCACAACAAAGCTCATCAACAGAGCTCAGCTGGAAGACAGTCTTGCAAGCACTGACAGACAAGACTGGAGGATGAAGTCAGTGAGGGAGGGCCCAGTGAAGAGGACTAAGCAGCAAGGCTGGTGCAGCAAGGCCCGAGGTGTTGCTGTTGATGACCTAACTGCTAAATCCTAAGATCACAACCTGGAGCATAAACAGAGAGGCATTCTGTGATGTAAGCAGGAGCTAGATTACTTAGAGCTTTATAGACCAGTAGCAGAACTTTCTGTTTTTGTTCTAATACATACAGGTAGCCAGTGCCATTCTTTTAAAGAAGGAGTGATATGAGCTCTCTGTTTAGTTTTTGATGGGATCCATGCTGCTGTGTTTTAAATGCGTTGTAGGGGATGGACTGGAACCCGGGTAAGGAGAGCATTACAGTGATCAGTTCTGCTTGTAACAAAAGCATGAACAAGTTACTATGTGTCTCTGAAATAGAAATGGCCTAACTTGTGCAATATTGCTTAAATGACAAAAAGCTACTTAAGTAAACTAGTCTATCATAAAGTATTGTCCTGAGTTGTAGTACCGAGAATCAGAATTTTTAGGTTTCTCCTAAACCTAGACTGTTAAGAAGGTGAAAACTGTGTTTGTGACTCAAAGATGATGAGCAGTGATGAGCTTGCTCCAATCTTTTGACTCTCACTGCTCTGATGGAGTTTGTAACTGTAGATGAGGAACTGTTTTATTGACCAAAATATTTCAAATAAAGGGTCCGTGCTGCTGTGTTTTGTACTAGTTGTAGGGGATAGAATGTTGTCTCAGGAGCCCAGTAAAGGGAGAAATACAGTGATCAGCATTAACAAGTTTCTCTGCGTCACCCTGAGATACACATGGCTAAACTTTAGCATACATGCTAAAAAGCTACTTTGACGACTGTGTTGACATACAACCTACAACAGAGGTCAGAGTCACTCCTAGATTTCGTACTTCAGGTTTTATATTAGTAGCTAAAGAAACTAGTCTATCACAAAGTATAATTCCATGAGTTGTAGTACCGAGAATTGGTTTTCAGGTTGTTCCTTATTTAGTTGTAGAACAGGTCAAATAAAGGTAAGTAACAAGTATAAAAACTAAACGTTGTCTTTGTACAGGAAGTTGTTTTGGCAAAAAACAATGTCCTCATATGAGGCCAAAGGGTCAGCATTTTAAAAAGTATCATGGTGCAGAGAAGCAGAAATGTAATGTCCTCATATGAGGACGCAGGGGTCTCAGGAGGTTAAACGCTATGACTGCTAATGATTGAATGGTTGAAATGTTCCGGGAATTTATACATTCTGGAAGCTGTGAATATTAAAGCTGCTGGGCCAGATTCATCAACTGCAGCAGGAGATGTACCGTGATGTTAAGAGTAAATAGCGTGGTGGTAACACGTTTGCTGAATCATAAACGAGGATTAGCGGCATGTTCTACCTCTTGTGTGGTGTGAGGCTTTTCTGTACTTTTCCTTCATTTACATGCACCGGCAGCAATTCATAACACAAAACAATCCTGCTCTGGTTAACCTTCTAACAGCAGCTGTAGCAGAGCATGAGAAGGAAGAAGACTCACTCAGACAAGATTTTAGGTCAGCAGATTTAACTGCCTGAATTAAATGAATTTAAAATAGCCCCAGATCTTCTTGGGACAGGACCCTCTCCTATGAGGGGACGGCAGGTTTAGCCCACAATCCAAATGAACAAAAAGCAATTCTACATGTAGCGTTTCCAATTACTTGATAGAATTAATTGTAGTGCGAGCAATCTTCGCTTTTAATCCTATTTCTCAGATAGCAGTAGGGGCTGCAAGAATTCAGATTTTTAAAAGTCAACAGTTATTCAAGTAGAGTCGATGGCAACTAATCAGCGTTGATGCATTAAAGTTAAAAGCTTTACAGAACAGTTTACTATTATTTTCCCAACATCATTCCTAAAGATTTGTAGATCTGTTTCTGAGATACTTTGGTTGTTTCCCTTCATTGCTCTCATTGTATACATTCTGGCAGCCAACCAGAGCTCTTCAATATGTATCATATGCATGTGGAATTTTGTTGGTTTTGCTTTGGACACTAATGAAAATACCATGTAAAGACATCGGCAAGCTAATCACTACCACAGTTTATAAATAGCTCTTGTTTACCATGCAGCACATTTGGCATGGCATAGCATTGTTACGTCACGGTTTTATAAACCTGGCCCTGCATATCTCTAGAGGTTGACATATATCTGAATCATGTGGTGAACAGAAACAGCAATGCGATGAAATCTAAGATTCCATCATGAATCATTTCGCAAAAGACTGGTAATCAAATTCATTTCCGAGGTCAGATATATGTAAGGAAAACTAGAAATTCTAAACCATTTTACTTAAAATTTCACTTTTCCTATGAAGTTATCATCCAGACATGCATGTTTTCATATGCAGGTGGCATCCAAGAGATGTTCCATTGGATAGTACTGGGTGAGTGACGGGCTCTACAGCGCACATGTTTACATCTGAATCTTTACTCGTCTCCAGAACATTCACTCCATCATCTCAGCTACACAAAACAATTCCCAGGGAAAAAGCTATTTATCTGCATGACACATCTGCATGATGGGAGAGTCTTTACAAGGCTGTAACGTGGCCCAGGCGGAGCACACGTTCATTTCCATCCCCCCAATGTGTTTTCATTTTTCTCATTTCTGCTTCCAACTGGATTTCCCACCCTTCTGCCGTATGGCAATCGCTCCTACATGCCGGTCGGCCTTCGCTGCGTTTATCCACAGAAACGAAGTGCCATCCTGAAGCACATGATAGTATTCTCAGTGGGATACTGAGAGGGAAAGAAAAATGTGACAAATCACCACATTTTCCAGACAATAGACACGCCCCGCACAGTAAAAGTGGCTCGGGGAGAGCCGGGAACTTATTACATTTGATGTGCACAGTGCTGAGCTCAGAATATTTGCATTAAAGTGGAGAGAGACGCAACACTGAGCTGAGCTACCTCGGCTGAACTCGGGCCAGATAGGCTGCAAAACATGATATCATGGCAAAAGAGCCAATCTCATGAGAAAACAACTCTAACTGTTTTTGGATGGAAATCTGAGTCTAGTTAAATGTTTAAGCATTTACAAACTGACAAATTTACATCCACAGATTTCAGCCCAGAGAGGTTTAGCTCTGTCCATTCATGCTGAAATCATAAGGAGTGTTACAGGCATGACTGCTTATATTTATTTAGATTTTACCTTAAAATAAAAGACCAACATTCTTATTCTTTGTCATTATTCTATTGGATTCTACTTTTTCCTTAGTGCAGTACTTGCTAATAGTCTGTGTTCATAAAATGTCATACATATGTGACTCACCAAGACTTTACTTGGCTAAATAACGATTCTGATTCTGAATATCTAATATAATATCTAATATATTCTCAATATATTCTAATATATATGTTTGTTGACATAATTACTTTACTTTTACTTTACTTTTCAAGATCCTTTCCATTAATTTAAATCTATTACTTTTTTGCTTTAGCAGATATTAATACGTTTGCCTTGTTAAACTTTCTTTAGTCCATATTAAGTGTCTTGAAATAGAATAAATGATTCTATTATATCCTATAACATAAATATGTAATAATGAGAAATGGAAGCTTTAGTACAATTACATCATTCATTGCTCCTAACCAATCGCTGACCTACACCTGTCTTTACAATGTTCTGCTGCTTACAGGTGCTGACATTTTGACTTCTTCCCCACCAACACCAGCTTGGTCTCTGTTTGGTGGGAGGGTCCGGGTGAGTTGGCTTGATGTTTTAATAATAATATGCAGTACGTCCGCAGATAAACTAAGGCTGGAGCTGTTAAGACATTAGGTGCACTAGAGGCAAGAAATATATCTAAAATGATCTTCTTCATTCTCCATCTCCTTTTCTCATTTAGGACTTCCTGACAGATAGACCCTTTCAGATCCACAGTGCTGGAAGGATGGACAGAAATACTCGTGGATTTATTATAAATTACATAGTTGGCATGTTATTAGCTGTTGTCTATCTGAGGCAGATCATCTGTGCATCTGCCATGTTAGAGAGGTCAAGATCTGCTTGTAAATAATTACATGTGTACTGATGTGCATGATGACTCCTCATAATTAAGTCAGCCATTATTTTTATTTGATTTATTACTCAGTCAATTTTCACTTGATCGTCAAAACAGATTAATTTAGGTTGCACTGCTCTCACTGACAATGCTAGTCAGCTGTCCGGAGCACCTTGATGACCCAGCTCTACACAGCAGTCATCAAGTCCATACTGACATATCATCCATAACCATCTGGTCTGACTGCTCCACCTCATAAAAAGTAGCCAAAACTCTAAATAACTCCACATAATCAGGATAATAGAGAGGATCGGATATGGTCTGCCAATGCTTCAGGACATCTACAACAGCAGAGTAATGAAGCAGTCTTGCAAGGTTACAATTGACCTCGCCCATCCTGTCCTCCTGGACATCACCTCCTCCAGACACTTCCCACTGGTAAAAGACTCAGAACGATCAAAGCCAGCACAGCATGCACTTTAGCTGTTAGTAACCACAGTGGACACCTCAGACTTTAAACTAAATTAAAACCAACAAGCCTCCTTCATTGTATTAAAGTATAACCCATTCTGTACCATAGGGTCTAAAAATGTGTCTATTTACCCAGCTGTGCTCATGCTAATTTTTGCAAATGTTATATAGATAAACATAAAAATGTCATATAGATATATATACATACATATCATTCTATAATATTCGTATTATAGTTATTGTATTAAATGTATTTATGCATATGTACAGATATTCACACATCTCTTTAGGTCCTGTCACACTGGTTCTTTCTTCTGCTTTCTTTTTATTTGCTAAAGTTGAATGTTTGTTAACAGTGTGTGTGCTCGTGTGGTCAGTTCAGTATGTTACGTCATATATATATATATACATATATATATATATATATATATATATATATATATATATATATAATATATATATATATATAGTACATATATATGTGTATATATATATATATGTATATATAAATGTATATATATATATATATATATATATATATATATATATATATAAATATATATATATATATATATATATATATATATATATATATCCTATTTATAAAGAGCGGACTCTGACATCTGCAGTACCTAATAAAATGTAAACTGTGTAATTACACAAGCATTACACGAGTATGGTTGGGCTACATATTGGGAAGATTGGGAAGAGGTGGAACAGTGCAGTGAATGTCTCTTTAGATGTGTGGAAGATGGGTAGTAAAGCAGATGTTAATGATTGGATTAAAGGAGTGATTGTATTTGGGCGTGGCAAAGACCATAGTGCAAAGAAAGAAGCTGAATTTGCAGGTGTATGGAAGCGTAAGATCATACAGAATTACCAGCAGTGACGAACATCTACAGGAAACTGTGCATCCATTAAACCTGTCCCACATGCACAACACTTTTACACAAGCGTGGCTGAAGAGTGATGTAGCCTACATGCAGAAACTTGCAGAGTCCATGCCAAATCGAATCACAGCTGTTAATAATGCTCTTTGAGGTATTACACGCTATTAGAAATGTTTCAGTCACGTTTCAGGATAAACCTTTAGATCAAAAACGTCTTTAAGCTTATTAGGAATATGCATTTAGTCTGATGGCTCCACCCTTTTGCTCGCTGCAGTATATAAATGTGAAGCAGTGGAGTTTTGTTACTCTCAGGCAGTGCTGTGTAAGAAAAGCTGCAGTCTGGCCACCCGCTGTGGAGATTCCTCAGCCTAACGATGAGCGGAGAGCTCCAGGCCCTGGCAGAAATATTCCCACCTCCTTCTGGCAGAGCACAATCTGTCAGTGGGGGAAAGGCACGGGGGCTACTACATGAAAAGTGACCGCCGTCCCTTAACGACGGCCTGATTAACACGCGCTCAGTGTGCCCGGGGAAGGCCGCGCCGGGCCTGCTGAGACCGCCGGCCAGCGGCTCCGTGACTTATAGCATTATATTTTTAAATTGGCCTCTTCAGAGCGTCTGATAAATCAACACGCAGGTCATTAAACGGTTCATTATCCTCCTAATATGATTCATCGGCGGCGGAGGAGCACGGTAACGGGCTGCGGACGCTCCGAGCCCTTCACACTGATTTATGAAGCTCGGGAGCGGCGGCATGCAGGTGGCGCAGGGCAAATGGAGAATGGGTCAGTGGGCGAGCCGCTCTGAGACTGGACACTGCTATGTGTCCTGGTAGCGGTCAGGAAGGAGATGACCGCTACCAGATAACCTTAGATGGTCTTGGAACGCTGTTCTTCTGTGAACGCTTCATCACTGGATACTATTACATTTTTCTGTGAGCAAACCACAGATCTTAAAGTTCCTTGGGTTTTATTTGACCAGGGCAACAAGCATTTTTCTACTGAAAAGCATTACCTTCAACACTAGAAAAATGGATCTGCACTTTTTTCATTTCACCACCGGTCCTGTACCTAAGAATCCGAGGCTTAATTAAGGTTTTGCTCTTTGTTCTAAAAAGCCCAAATTAGAAACTTCAAAAATTGTGTATGTACTATGCATTAAGGCTACAGTGTAGCAGACGCATCATATCACGGCCCCTTTGAGCTAAGCTACGTTAATTTTATGTCTCAAAATGCTAAGTGGTACACTGTGATACAATAAAGAACTGAACAGTGCTTAGAGTCACAGAGCGTCAATGTGTTTACATGATGTAATGCCCTTTAAGCTTATTAGAGGACCTGTTAGGCTCATTGTTAGTGTTCAGGAATTTACATGCTTCGATGTTACCAAAACACAACTAAAGTATATTTAATTCAAAAATAAAATTCATCACCTTGTACAGGAGAGAAAATGGCTGGAACAGGGTTTCTCGCTCTGGCATGTACTTTTAGCTTTTAGCACAAATAACTGTACAGGACAGAGAGAAAATAGTATAATAAAAAAATGGGGAAAAAAATTCCCTTTAATCATTATTACATTACTACTGCTTGTGCAGTTATGTGATAGATAGATAGATAGATAGATAGATAGATAGATAGATAGATAGATAGATAGATAGATAGATAGATAGATAGATAGATAGATAGATAGATGACACTAAGCTAACATTAACTAGATGTAGAGTTATACTAATTTTATTAACATTTAACAGTCTCATTAAAGGTGATAGATCTCATCTGTAATTAGCTAACGTTTCTTAAAACTGAAACACCTTAAACTGGATTGCACTTCTCTTTTGACTGGCATTGATTATTTTTAAATGTATTTTCAATTAAAGTTCAATGAAATATTTGGGAATATAAAGGACAGTATCTCAAGGTATCTGGGTTTCTGGAAGTAGGGATAGAAGTCTGCACTTCCCTCAGTTAGCCAACATTAGCAATGGGGAGTTAAACCTCAGATCATTCTATTTATGTACATAAACTTTGCCATACAAGCCCAACTCGGATTTTTAATGTGTTCATGGCTTTCAGTCAAAACATGTTTCCCTAAAGATGTTTTAACACAAATTGTGTTACTTCATCAATATTTCATTTTGTTCATGTGGTTATGAAACCAGACACCCATTTCCCATAGGGTAACACTTTTTCTTTTTTTTTTCTTTTTTTTTGCTTTTAGAGGTATTACTTAAAATGTAAACTCAATTCATTGCTCCTTGTTCTGTTTTTATCACTTTATCTTTTCATATTTTTGTTAAAGTGATAAACAAGGCCCCACTTGGGGCTCAGTTGCATTTCCTGGCTTAAACATATATTGCATTTATTAAAAAGAACAATAGACATAACCGATTGCACTTACTAGCATTAATATGTTCTTATCAGACAGTCTTTTTCACACCATGTCTTTCAGTTTCTCAGGGGGACTCTCTCTCTCATTCTGTCTCTGATGAGACCACCTCCATCTGCCTTTAAACGTGAATGTGTCATTAGATCACTTGGCGCTCGCAGAAAAGAACAATTAGAGAGCACTCTAATCCCGATTACAGGGAGCGTTCCCCGAGGAGGCACTGGAGAAGTCCAGGCATTAATGTATTTCAGATTAAAATCGAGATTCAGATCAGATAACAATGTGGAGGAGGTGTGCGTGTGGAAGTAGATGTGATTTTATCATGTCATGTCGATTGACTTTCAGCTGTGGAGGCGCTTGTGTCCTCTGTCCGCGGGTGTGTTAAAGGGAAGTGACTTTGTTTTCTCTGTGTGAGCCCATTAGCAGAGCTGAGACACTTTGACAGCTCCCCTAAAGCACCATCACACGGACAGATGTGACCACACACACAAAGCCATTGTCTCCACACAGTGCCAGACATGCTGTACATTGAAGTGTCAGTGTTTGATGTCGTATGTAAACTTATGCTGTCTAAACTGACCCTTTAATAACTCATTAGGGTGCTAAATTATTAATATCATTCATTTTTCCAGTTTGACCCTTCAAACCCTTATTCGTCATGCTGGAGGATCCCAGCTGCAGCACAATGCATGTTACTCATCCGTGATTGTAGCAGCAGCTTAAAAGATCTTTATGTATCCTCCAGATCCTTCACTGTAACAAGAATTTAACTCCTGTGTGAATGAGAAAGAAAAGCTACAATCACGGAGGAACTAAACGACTGACTGTATATATGATATATGTGATGTTTACACTTATTGACACATTCTGCCTAACACAGGTTAGCCCCGCCCATTCAACCTACAAATGTTTCGTTCCACCCATTCATCCAAAAACAATGTATCCCCACCCATTTATCCTACTGTTTAACCTAATTCATTCAGATATACAATTGTTTAGCCCGCCCGATCATCCTATAGTGGTTTAGCCCCACCTATTCAGCCTACAGCAGTTCAGCCCCGCCCATTCAGCCTATGACCGTTTAGCCCCACCCTTTCAGCCCACAGCTCTATTAATAAAACGTGCAGTGCAGGGTGCCTTCAGGACCAGGGTTTAGAAACACGGTTACAGTCTAGCTTCAGTACTTCAGTCTACATCTTTGGTTATTAGTAAATTAATAAAAAAATATTATTATGAGTGTTTCCGAACATGTGCACACACACACATCTATATTTTTCCTTTGTATTTTAATGTTACTATTGATTTTCTTCTCTCCTTCTCTCCCTTTTTGAGTTCCTCTCAGTATGATCCTCCATGTATGAGATATTTTACCTGGCCAGTAATGACCAGTTTTGATTCCATCTTCTCCAGCGGCCCGTAGTTAACTGTACCATCCGTACTTTTCCTTTTCTGAAGGCCATGTAAAGTAAATGTTCCGACTCCACTACAGAAACGACAATGACTCGTGGAGAATTATCGCCGGGTCCCGACCCCCATTTTCTGCAGAATAAAGATGGAGAGATAGATGGAGAAAGAGAAGAGTATAAAGTAAGACGGGAAGCGCGATGCAGATGTGAAGCATTCACGGTTTATTTGCTTTGTCTTTAACCTCAAACTTAATACCTGCTCCGCTTCGTCTGGGCTTTTTCGGCGGCAATGACGGAGTGCCTTGCATTTCATTAAACCCTCCATAACCCACACATCACTCACATCGCAAACCCGCGTAATAAAACAGAGGGGCCGCGGCGCGGGGCTGCAGACGCCTTCCATTAGCGCGCTAACCTCAGCTCAGCTACAGAATCAAACATTAGCGCAGGCTGTCAGAGCAGGAAGTGATGGAGGGTGTCGTTATAAGAGGCTGTTATGGATTGTACGGAGAGTGTTGCTTGGCTCAGAATGTGGCTCGGTGAGGTCCCCTACTGGCTCCTCAGCGACTGGTCAGTTTTGAACCTCACACAGGTAGCAAAACTAGCACACAGCAATGTATGTACAACACTTACAGGGTGCTAGCTAGCTAATTATGCAATAATGTAACAACCAGGCCTTAGTTTCTTTCTCTAAACAGAGATTTCAATATACAGATTTTGAAAAGCAGCTCTTTATAATCAGGCCAATTTCCAGACCAGGGATGCAGAAAATTGGAGCTGCTAAATGAGATAAATCAGATTCCTCATACGTAGATAATAAGCTCACCAGACAAAAGATTAGTCACCTGTGTGCGATTCAATTTGGTATGGGCTGGACATCTTTCTGGATGTAGGCCAGATTAGTGTTCAGACACTCTTGCATCAAAGAATTGTGCAGTTGGACCAGAAATGGTGGATGCCTTCCCTGGCACAGTTCTGAGGAGAATTTCCTGTAGACTGGGATTTTTGCCACTGCTGATAGACGCTTCCATACGTCTGCAGATTTAGTTACTTCTTTTACATTATGGTCTTTGGCATACCCTAATGCAATCACTCCGGTCATTAACATCTGCTTTGCTACCCATTTTCCACTTTGAACAAGACATTCAGTGCACTGTGCCACCTCTTCTCTATTTATGAGTAATCCCGTTACTCACCCCGCAGATATTTATAGCCCCATCATCCTCATGCAGGAGCCTGAAGTTACTACCTCTTAAACATGCAAGCTGACTAATGTTTTCTCCAGGGAGCTTAAAATGTCAATATTGGGGTGTTTTTTGTCTCTCTTTTTTTCTAGTTTAAATGAACAATATATATACTTATTACTGTACATTCCATATCCTTCCACATATCTCACCCTGCTTGTAGTTTAGAGATGCCAGAGAGACCAAAAGTGGCCAGCAATCGTCAAGCCGAGTAACGTGGTTTCTCTTAAAGAAAATGCAGCACTAAATTAAACAGTTACAGCTCCTGCAGGTGTTGACATTACATACACAAAACACTATAACCTCAGTCCTAAAACAAGCACACATAGGTCTTTAACTATCAGAGATGTCATCACGTGGCTTGGACTCAGGTCACAAGTTTGATAACTTGCAACTGGACTCAACAAATTCAAATAACATTCGCGACTCAACTTTGACATTACCATCAGTGACTTACACCTGAAATCAGACTTGTGCTTTAAGACTTGAACAGACTCGGGAGATCCCACAAACACATGTTTTAACATAAAAATTCTGATTAATGTTAAATAATATTGAATCCAGTGACTAAGCCTGTGTATTCACCTTGGTTTATCTGTAGCCTAGCAACAAGGGAAATTCTGCAGCCAGTCGTGGAAAACTTTGGGGGGCCACCTGTGTTGAAGTTGTTGCAGGCTAGAAACATGCTGCCAGAAATAATACTTATAAAGACTGTAGAGCTGCAACACGCAAAACATACGTTTGAGGCAAACAATGGTAAGTCAATAGATAGATAATATATAGAGTCATTTGTATATACATGTATTTATTATCTAATGTGTTTATTTTTTGTATTTAAATATTGCAAGAGACTACACACCTACAGTTTTCACTTACCTTTACATCTCTATAAATGTGATGTGACAAAAAATTGGATTTTATTTAACATTTACTTCACCATACAGGGTTTAATACATATTTGCTATAGATTCCAGTCATTTCTTTACTTTGTATGCTGCAGTCTCACAGTAAATCATTCAGGAAGTAATGAAACTTTAAACCCAATCCATTGATACTTGAATATGTTGCACATTTATTTCTGTAGTTCTGTACATTAATATGAAGAAAACCGAAAAAAAACAAACACCCTAAAAATTTCACAGTTCTTGGAGATCCATGAATCATGGGTCTACATCATGAATCATCCACAGCAGAAAGCAATCAGAAATTCAATAATATGTGACTTGGTTATTAATTGCAACATGCCCCTGTCAATTGTGCAAAATAAAAGCTTCTGACACTTTCTGTCAGTGATTGACAGTAAATACAGCCCAGTATGTCACTGAACGCTTAACCTCATAAGTGGAGGTCCCCATCGCAGAGAAACATTTAACACTAAAGATTCATTTGACTATACAATTAGTGACAATGCTGCAAACATGCCCAAAGAACAGCAAGACGAAGTACACAGTGAAGATTACTCTGATGGCCCTGAAGTGTTTAATGACCTAAGTTTGGAAAACCAGCAAACAGTAGACGCTTCAATGGCTAAACAACAGTGCTGGCAGTGTTATGCTTCCACGCTTTAGCCAGTGGTAGGCTATGGCTTGAAAGAGATAAAATCTCAAAGCTATCAAAAGTCATCTTACTGTTGTGCACAGGCATATCTTTTAAAGATGTGTTTGAAGCTGAATATGGGCAAAGACGCATCCCTGCTGCTGTTAACACAAGATGAAATTCAACACAAGATCTTCAGTGGGATCATCTGAACCTTGGTTGTGTTCTAGAAGAGGCTGGACAAAAGCAGTTGTTCACAATATGGGAACAAAATCAGTTAAAGGAGTCGTTGCAGATCGTAAAACCATTGGGAGAAGCAGCAGATTTGACTGAGGGTGGAGACGCTTGTCAGTTTTATCGTTTCATCTGTTTCTAAATCACTACTTGAAGAAAATGAAGCCCCAAATTTGTTTTCTTATGGGGCTTGTTAGAAGTCGTCAGGCCTTTTAAAAGAGATTTCTTCCTGTATTAGCCAGTCTTGATCACAATGAACAGTTTGCTGAGTTGGAGTTTAAAGCATTGCGTTTTATTTTTAATATTTTTTACATTAATAGTAATACCAGCTTGTTTGCTTTGGCTGTGCCTTTCCATGTTGTAGCTTATCCTTGGAGGTGCTGCAGAGAGTTAAACATGTAAGTCATGTTGCTAAACTAGAAGACAGTGCTGTTTTGAAAGAGGAAGAAGGGTTATCTGCAGCATGCCGTACGAGACAGAAGAAAGATATTGGGGCCAGTCCAGCATTGCAGCTAAGTCACTACTTTGACATTTCCGAAGGACAGAATGCCCTCTTATTCTGGGCAATGAACATGAGGTCTCTACCTTAGGTATTTCGAGTGGCTGTAAGGGTATTAGCAGCACCTGCCGCCGGTGCTCCAGTGGGGCATGTATTCAGTCATGATGGCATCTTACTGCGGCCCCATTGTGCACAAAAGAAATGACGAACTGTTGGCCAATTTGATATTTTGCAAATGTAATGATTCGTAGCTGAATCTTTTGAATCTTCATAGAGAGAATCTTCATAAGTAAATGGTGTGGACTACTCTTGTTACTGTTAAGAACATGTCACAAGGGACAAGACAAAAAGGCAGGATGCAAGTGCAAGGCATTGATAGGATCAAATTACAACAAAACCAAAGGCACTAGTAAACTAAGAAATGACTGGGAACAGGATTACAAAAACAACTGACATGGAGACAAAACAACAAGCAAGAACAAAGAGAACAACAGGGAGTATAAATAAACAAGGGCTAACAATGAGCGCCTGGGAAAGGGGCGGAGCTACAAACTAAGGACAGGTGAGGGGCCTGACAAGAGGGCGGAGATAGAAGGAGCAATAACCAAAACAAACAGAAGCACATGGAACTGGACAACAAAAGGCACATGGAAGAGACAAGAGAAAAAGAGACAGAAACAAAATACAGGGATAACTGAGACAAACAGGGGCAAGACAAGACAGGACATGACAGAACAATACTGATCTCACTTCCCATGTAGTTTCATTTTTTTTGTTTTTATAATACAGATTTTAACGATTTATGATTAATGTCAATTTAATATAATAACGATTTGTTGGTTACTTGGCCTGGACTGGAGGTTTAAGACTTGTCTTGAGATCTGCAGATCTTGGCTTGGGAACTGATTCAGGATTGTTTGTACTGACTTAGGATTAATTTGGGACTTAACTTGAGAGTTACTTATTACTTGCAATGTAGTGACTTGTTCGCACCCCTGTTACCTGCACACAAATTATTAGATAGTTCAGAACAGTCATTAATCATCATTAGCAGCTGCCATCCTGAAATCACAACTCGCATGTTCTGCATCCAGAAACAGAAAATTTGACCACTGCTGAGAAAAAAAAGATTTATTTAGTGTTTATATGTTGGCTGCAATTTGGCCATTCATTGGAAAAGTAGTGGAGGCCTTAGATCAAGTCACATTACAAAACCTGGCTATGGTTACAGTATACTGTTTAGGTATTTAGTTTACATGATTTTTTTATGTAAACAGAAATACTGACTACAATACCTACATCTACACTGTGTAAGGTATTGTTATATATTAAATATACATTTAATATTAACATTTAACTCTATGAATAGAGTTCATAGATCTTTATATGAGAGTCTAGACTGAAATATTCTTATATCTGTACATCAGTATGAGTGCTAAACTGCTGTAGGCCTGATAAGCAGGTATATGCAAAAAAAGCTGGTGTATGCAAAAATAAAAAATATTGTGACATCAAGAAAACCTCCCTACAGCAACTGAACCTTGCACATACATCAAAAGTAAGGAACATTCCGTTTTCCTGATACGGGCCATTTAAAATAATACACAGTCTGCTACTCTCCGGCCACTGCTGTCTCTGAAGCTCAGCAGTATAGACACAAGAAAACCTTTGCACTGTTCAGGTTCAGATAGACATCATATTTTAGATCAGTGAGATTGTGATAACAGAGTCGGACCTGCTCAGACACAAACACGTCGCGGAGTCATTTCTCACCACCCGTCACGCTGATAAACCAAATAAATTCACCACCAAAATCGGTTAAGAACTACAAGGGGTTGCAGCATGAGAGGGAGCTTTGCTTTCGCAGCCGTAATTTTCATTTCATATCAGAAGTTATGCAAAGTGCGTTGTGGATTTCTCCCCCTCGCTCTCAATTTTCATTATTTGATCTATTTCAGATGGAGGCTCGGAGGATCATTCAGAATATTAAGAGGCTGCAAGTACTGCTTGCATTGCATGTAACGGTTCGCTCCAATCAGCCAAAGAGCCCTTATCTGAGAACCCAACAACCTGGGGATAACACACACATACTCGGGTGAGCTCTCTCTCTCTCTCTCTCTCTCTCTCTCTCTCTCTCTCTCTCTCTGTTTTGTTTTTGCAAAATTGTTCTTGCATGTAAACAAAAATACCAATCCCCGCCCAGAGCTCCAACAGTGTCTCCTAGTGGTGGCATGATGCAGCGCGCCTAATGAAACGCTCCATCCATCACTCAGCCCTGCTGGATATTCAATAAAGCTTCAGTCTTATAAAATCCCTCAGGCTTCCACTGTTCTTGTCAGAAAGTAAATAGAAAATGTGACATGATGTGATATGAGTGTTTTCAGCAGGATTCATCAAACTATTTCTGAACTCAGCTTGATGGAAGCCCTTTACCTTCCCTTCAGAAAACAAACTCTGCTACCTGCTAACGTATTCTTTAAAGAGAAAGCTCTGCAAATAATCGGACCCCACCCCCCACAACACCTACATAGAATGCAGCTGATCAACCAGCACATGCTTGGTGCAGAGGCTTAGCTACAAGGGGGCCTAAGGGGGATCCTCTAGATTTCTGACAGCTCCAAAGTCAATGAAAATATTACAAAATAAAATTGGTGCTCTTATAATACAGGAGGAACCCCAAGGTGCTGATTCCTGCAGCCTTTTTTCTTATTCTTCAAACGTTCGCCTCAGAGCCTCTTCTGCTTTAGGTAGGAGTGCCGTTAATTACCCATTACCCGCCACCATGTGCTGTCAACAGTTAGAGAGACTAAGCAGTTACATGTGAGATCAGCAATTCTGTGGTGTGTTCACATTTGCTCCTCTCAGATAAAGCAGAGATCAGATATGGGAGAGATAAAGGAAAAGGAAAGATAAAGAAAAGATACAAGACAGACAAAGAAGAGATTAGATATGGGTGAGACCAAGAAGAGATAAAGGAGAAATTATATTTGGAAGAGATAAGAGAGAGATAAAGGAAAGATGAAGGGGATACGGGAGCGATAAAAAAATCAAACCAAATCACTTTTATTGTCACGTCACATTTTCACAGGTGTGAAGGTGAGTGAAAAACTTGGGGGGGTAGAGGTAGATGAGAGATCCAGGGCATAGAATAATGACACACACACACACACACACACACACACACACACACACACACACACACATACATATATATATATATATACACTACAGATATACAATATGGATGGAGGAACAGTAGGTCAGTCTATATGTGCAAGTATAAATGTAGAGTGATTATGTAGAGATAAAGGAGAGGAAAAGGAAAGATTAGATCAGGAGCTATGAAAGACACAAAGAAGAAATATGGGAGAGACCAAGGAGAGATAAAGATAAGATAAAGGAGAGGTGAGATACAGGAGAGATCAAAGACTACAAGAAGAGATACAAGTGACAAAGGAGAGATAAGACTTTGAAGAGATAAAGGAGAGACGTGAGAGAAAACAGAGAGAGATAAGAGGAGATAAAATATTGGAGACTTACAGAAGAAATGTCTCCTTTATCTCCTCTGTATCTCTCTGTACCTCATTATGTCCACTTTATCTCTTTTTTATCTGTCCTCTTTTTTATAGTGTCTCATGTATCTCATCTCTCCTTTATCTCTTGTTTATCTCCTTTAACCTCCTGAGACTTGCTTGGTGTGTAATTTTAATTTCTCCTAGCTATTTGTGATTAGTAGGACCTAACAAGTATAAAATCTAAACATGGTCTTTGTACAGGAAGTTGTTTTGGTAAAAATATGAGGCCAAAGGGTCAACGTTTTAAAAAGTATCATGGTGCAGAGAAGCAGAAGTGTAATGTCCTCATATGAGGATGCAGGGGTCTCAGGAGGTTATCTCTTTTTTTATCTCTTGTATATCTTGTTTATCTTATGTTTATTGCTTGTGTCTCTCTTTTATCTTTTGTATATCTCCTTTATCCCTCTTTTATCCCTTTTATATCTCTCATTTATTTGTTCTTTATCTCTGCTTTATCTCATGAGTAATATCATGTCTTCTTTTGGTCCTATGTGGAGTTTTAGGAGAATCACCATTAAGTCTCCTGGAGCTATCAAAGAGCAACATTTGAGTAATAAAAGCTTCCTCTGGAAGATATATAATCAACACAGAGCTGTGAGCCCCGATTCTAATCTTAGCATTAAAGTGCATCATAATAAAAGCTCCTTCTGATAAAGATAAGGAACAGGGAATAAAATGGACTGGAATATAACTAAGAATGTCGACATCACTGTTCAAGTGTGACAGTGAAGGCTGTCCATGTACTTAAGGGAATGAAGTAGGATATATTAGTGGTAACCATGTAAACTGTATTCATAAAACAGGAGTAGACATGCTGAAGACTGAATTTATCCATGCTTGTACTGTAGATAACAGGGTGTCATAAACCTCACAGTCAAGTCTGTTAGAGACCACAATACACCTACACACAGTTATGAGATAATTTACACATGCTAATTGGAGTAACATTAGCTTCCATTCCTTCCATAATGCTAGTAGCATTAGCAAGTAACTTTGCGGGAAAATACATTTAAAAAACATGAAACTTCAGGCATCAAATGTGCATTTAAGCGAAGGAGGAAAAGGCAGTCTGGTTAGGAAATATCACTTTAATGATAAACACATTTCTAAAGCACAGTGTGGACATGAACAGAGGCAGCTAGCTCACAGCCCAGCTGGTAGAGGGTTCTGGAAGCTAATACAGACTTTTCCTGGGATTATCCTTGTCCACTGGCATCCCGCTGGGACGGAGAAGAGGAGCAGGGGATGAAGAAGGAGAGCAGGGATTGCAGAAGCACTTTATTAAGTAATAGAGGGTGTAATGTGTTGCTTCGGTGCGATACGGCTCTGCCCTGTAAGCTCTGTGTCACCGACTTTAAATTACTACCCAATACAATCTCCTTTACTGCATTTAGCCATTTTGCAGAGGAGGGAGGAGGGAGGGAGGGAGAGAGAGAGAGAGAGAGAGAGAGAGAGAGAGAGAGAGAGAGAGAGAGAGAGAGAGAGCACAAGAGAGAGAGATAATAAAAATATAACAAAATTGTCTGGCCTTTGCTGAGGTTTACCAAATTGAAAAAAATAGAAAGTGCTGTAGAGATTTCCCCTGAACACAGCAGCTCCAAACAACACAGCAGACTTGGGGCACAATGTATTAAACTCTGGGCCAGGTTATCACTGAAGCTCCCACATCCAGTTAACATAGAACAGGGCAGGTCGTCATATACTGTTGTCTAGTACACCAGGACAAAGTGTCAGGAAATGTTAAGCTTTGAGGACCAAGGTCTTGTAACACCTTACCTTCTGTCTAACTGCCAGAGATTCAGAATTGTCCTGTATTTGTTTTTATTTCACAGAGGGAAACCTCGGATTGTTTTATTGTTTGATGTTGTTTACAAGGATTTAAAAGAGTAAAGCGTTTTTTTTTTTTCTTTCTTCAAGTCTGAAGGTAATTGCATGGTTTTAGTGTGTTAACTCATTGATCATTCCTCCACTGGGTGAGGTGTGCTAGCTCACTACTATAGGTAGGTGTATTGTAAGAAACAGTGTGAAGTGCCAACTGACATGGCCAGGAACCAGACATGTCTTGCATCTGGTGCTACCATCCGGCTCCTCTCATCCATGGGCAAACAAGCAAGTAGCAGGAAACTACAATATTAATTTGATTGCACAGTATTAAATACACTCTTTAATGAGAGCTCTTACCATGTTCTTTGAATTTGATGATAAATAGTCATTAATTATAAACTGAACACAAGACCATGTTGTGAAAATATGAGAGCAAGTCTCATAATATTTCATTATGCTGATAGAATAGTGCTATATATATATATATATATGCTCGGCTGTTATTTTCAGTTTGTAAGCTCACGTTCGTGTGAAAAGTGCAAATTGTAAACATACAGAGAAAGGTGGAGAAGCTGACTGACAGAGAGGAAAGAGTGAAAGAGCAAAGAAAGAAAGAAACTGAGAGCAAGTTCAATGGCCACAATCTAAAGGACACCCCTACATCTGAAGAAATGATCTACTGCTCTACTGTTTTCCACAGTTTAGAAAGACAGCGAGGATCTCAGAACTCTGAAATAAACAGTTTGGAGATGTCTGAATGAAACTTGTGTGAGTGTTGCTCCTCTGATTCCCCACAGTGTGCAGAACTCTGCTGAATGAGTCTCATTAAGAACACAAGAACATCTCTTTGTTTTAAAGCTGTGAGGATGCAGATGGTTGGCTGAGCTGCTTTTCACAGTGAAACAGGAACTCCTGTTGTGTTTAGTTCCTCTCATGTTCTGTTTTGTTTCGTGAGCTACTCAGGGCTGCTCTCTCAAGGACCACCTGTTCCCTGGCCAGCAGAGAGAGAGGGAATAGAGAGTGATGCTACATCATACTTTAGGGGAGGCATCTCAAACACATATTTCTTTCCTTGGTCACACTTTGTTATAACAGTCCCCTATAATTAACAACTTCAGAATTATCTAATAGTTTGTTAACAGTAGTTAAGACAGCATTACACTATGTTAGAGTATCCATTTTTATATTGTACCATTTGTATTTATTTTGAACAATGTTTGTTTTATGTTCATTTCTATGTCATTTCTATAGTCTTTTATTGATTATTATATTAATTTAATGCTCTTTTACTTTTTATTTCTATGCAATTATATAATTTACTTTTCATTATATTCTACTGTTTGCAGCTTTAAAAAAAAAGCTGTTATTATTTTCATATTGTGACCCCATTAAAGCATATTTTGCACCATGTTATCTCATGTAGGCATATCTAGCCCGAAGAGAAGGTTTTCCAATTGGGCCATGGACTTGCAGATGCATAATACAGTGGTTTCTGTGCAGATCATCAAGCTGTTGCTTGATTAGTCCAAATGGTATTACTAGAAACTCCTACAGCCTCATTTCTAGGCTAAATGCCTTCTTCTCTTCAGCTTCCAGAACAAGTGGGATCAGCCACTACCTTCTGGCCAGGTTTAAGGAGCTGAATCTCTTGGCAGATTGGCACCCACCATTGATATGCAACAGCAGGTATGAATCCAGCTTGGCAGTTGTATTGAGGGAGCAGTACTCAGTAATGCAAACCTGAAAGCTGTTATCTTTCTTCTACCCTTACATGGTAGCTGCTTCCCAGGGCTGTTAGAGGGCTTAATAATTTTTCCTCTAGCTTTCTACCACAATGAATCCATCACTGTCAATGGCACATTTGCATTAAAAGCCCCAGGCTTAATTAAAAAGAAATTTTGAAGACATTCTCAAAGTTCTCCAAGCTCTCATTGTGGGGCAGTGTCTGTATTTTCTCGGCAAAGTTCCTGGAGGTCATCATGCTGTCCCTCCTCTATCTCCTCTGAAGTTGAGCTCCAGTGTGATGGCCTGTAGCCGACCCGAGGCACAGCACAGTCAGATATGACAATTACAGCCCAAAGGGGGGTGCTATGGAGCTCATTAAGAGCCCCCAAGGTGCCTTTGAAGGCCCAGTGTGGAGCCATCATGTCCCTGAGGAAAGGCAGGACCCCATTAGAGCCACTCCGGGCCGTGCCCAGGGTGGACATAAGTGATTTGATGGCTACTGTGGTGCTGATTAATAAACATGGACGTAAAGGCAGAGCTCTAAATTCACATGGCTAACCAGCAGCATCATGGCAGCTCATGAATAAGCCATGTAAAGAGCAGCAGGGTCAGAAAAAACATGTCCATTCTCCAAGACAAAATAGAACAGCCAGAGAGGACAGCAGAGAGGACCAGAGTGTGTCAAAAAAAATACAGTACAAAAGAGGCAGAGGGCAATGTGTTGCAGTATTATGCATGTATTTCTCAATAATATCAAATCAGTGTAAAAGTGATGAATAATTGGAATATAAAATCATGCTGTCATGCAAATTTAATACATCTAAATGCAACCGGGTGCAATACACTTATTAATATGTGTAAGGCATGCTGGAGTCTTTAAGTGGAATCTTTAATGCTGATTATGTGTGAGGCTGGATTTAGAAGATGCTTTGCAAATGCTTCTCATTAAATTGCATGTTAAATATATTTTAATATAATCTTGAAAGTTGCTTTACCCTATTGTAAGATAAAGGAATAAGCTTAACCAAATGTAGCATATGTAGCGTATATGCAGTTATATAAAGGTATGGATGAAATTCAGGCTTTAAGATTGAATTTGTGCATCTGAAAACCACATAAGGATGTTTGTGACAGATTATCTAACCTAACGTGATTTCAAGTTTTTTTCATGCAAGGCATTGATGCTAATTGGTGGGGTATAAGCTGTGATACAAAATTTACAGTAAACAGGTCTTGGTTGATAGACCACATTTGATGCAAGGGGAAGGAAATTGTTCAAATCTTTCACGAACCTATGGTTTTAATAGTTTGAGGATCTGATCATCTATAAAGGACAACTAGATAAATTATGAGCTAATCTACTACATACTAGCATTTCAGATGCAAAGCCAGTGCTCGAAGGTTTGATGGTGCAATAGCACCCCCAATGGCAAACAATGGATTTACACAGATTTCCCTCAGACTTGTCCTTGGACACCCAATCTCTCTGCTAAAAGCTCCCGAGCTCGTCCAGACCTAGCTGATTCAATTTGGACTACTCTCTCAGCGGAGGAGGCAGCGGGGTTAAAAGCTATGACAAACCCCCTGGGGGGACAAAAGGGCAGGAGATTTGATTGAGTGAGGTGGTTTGGAGGGACTTAACTGCAAGTGTCTGAAGAGGAAGAAAGTACAGGGGTATCACTCCACAAGCGAATCGCGAGGTTAAATCTGCAGGATTACTGACGCAGTGGAGATTTCAAGACATGACCGCAGTGCACAGGTCAGACAGCAGGGGGCTTTACCTCCTAGCACAAATCCCTTTGTTCTGATGACATTATGACAGGCAAGCAGGAGCTGTTGAAAATACTGTTAGTAGAAAACGTGTGGGATGTTGCAGGAATGGTGAAGATAAAGAAGGATGCTTTTTACAATATACTTTTTTCAAATCTTCCCAAAACTATGAGGAAGGGCCACTGAGAGGGACCAAGACTACAAAGGACAAAATACACAAGAGCACAGAGAAAGAACCAACAAAGGGCCCCAAGAGTAAAAAGGAGAAAGTAGCTAATAACATAAGGTAGGACCAATGAGAGGAACAAAGACTCAAAAAGGGAAAGCTACCAAATAGAAAACAAACCATAACTCAAAAGAAGACGCTACCAAAAAAGCTGAGGCAGAGCCACTGAAGGGAACCAGTATTTAAATGGAGAAATTCCCTCAGGGCAGGAGAAATAAACAATTAGGTCAACAAGACTCAAAAAGAGGAACTCCCTAAGAGCATGAGGTAAAACTAGTAAGATGAGCCAAGACTCAAAAGTAGAACGCCTATAAAAAACATAAGCACTAAAAGAAACTGAGATGCAAAAGAAGAGACTACCTAAAGAAGAGGAAGAGGAAGATTTGTGAAGAGAAACAGACATGCAATAGAAGAGACTCCATAAAAACATGAATAAGTACTACTGGTAGAAAGCAATATTCAAAATTAGTCCAAATAAATTATGTTTGGAGAAATGGAATTAATCAGACGTAGCTCATTTAGAGTGCAATCTTAATAGAAACCATGAGGGCCATCAGAACCAACAGGAAACATTCTACTCAATTCTATTTATTTCTGAGGAGCATTTGCTACTATCTCTGCAGTCAACCAGAAGCTAGATCTTTGGGAAACTCTTTTAGGAGATTATCAGAGCAAGACTGGGAGAAATAGATCTAAGAGTTAATAAGACTGTTTGGCATGAAGTCCTTGCTGAATACTCTTCAATTTGTTACAGACCATAATATGCAAAAAAGAGCCTGTACTTGTCTTTTTTCTTATTATTTTTATGATCTATAGACCCAGGGATCTGCCCAGGGATCCACTGATGAAAATGAGCCCTCTGGCTGTATCCGACACTTTCATATTCATGTTAATTAACGTGCACTGTTCTGCTAAGCCTACACTCTTTGCAAAAAGGGCTCAATAAAGTCCCGTTCTATGACTAACAATAGCAGAACCTTTTTGGTGCTATGTAGACCTTTTTTAAAACAGGCACAACATGTTTTCCATCAGAGAGGCTATTTAAGAAATAGAAATAAGGGCCATCTATTCATGTAACTTCTCTATATAACCACCATCTTAAGAACCAAGGAAGAACTTTCTAGGTCTAGATTTATTTATATAATCTTAGAAATAAAGGATCCTAAATGTCAATGTGATCTATGTATAGAATCTTCTCATTATGGAGATTCTCTAAAAAAAAGTTGAAATGCCTTAGTCCTGAATTACCAAATGATCAGAGCAAAATAACCACATTTTTGGCTCCCATGTTTTATATGAAAGTTTGAAAAAGAAAAACATATTTCTTTTTTAGGTGCAAACTGACTTAAGAATAATGACTAAAAAGAGTTACTACTCTTCAAAAAAAGTTATTTTAAAATAATATAACTATTATAAGATTAGCTATTAAAACATGACATTGTTTTCACACATATATTTCAAATGTATTGCGAGTATTTCCAATTTCTGTTTAGAAAAACATTAATGTTTTGTCTAGTGGGATGGGCTGAACTTGAGTTGTCTTTCCTTTGAAACCCATGCGTAATAGCTAAACCTGCTCCTGTGTATTGTGCATTGAAAGAGAAACTCATTTAAATGCATGAAAGATGAAAAAAGCAGGCACTGGCCCTTTGATCTTATTATGAGCTCTAATGAGCCGTTATGCCTATTTAACAAATTGCGACAGTCCGTTTTTAACACCAAAATGGGGCTTGCAATGGCACGTAATGTTCATAAATATGTCCCTTATTGTGTAAACTCTGAGGGGGAGCAATGAGGCTTAAATATAGAGAAGAAATGATATAATAAGAGTGATGTATGTGAGTTTATGTAGTTTGTACTGCATTAAAATCCTTTTTGCTTTATTGTTGGTGTTTTTGGAGCCTTCTGTTTTTCCCTCTCGCTGTATTGCATCTGATTCTGTGCTCATTGATCAGAGTTTGAATCAGCACTCATCAGTATTCAGCTCCTGATCCAAACACACACATAAACACACTCCCATACGACAGCTTTACAGCTTTCTTTACACACACACACACACACAAACACACACACACACACACACACTTACACAAACACACACTCGCACACACACACACACACACACACACACACACACACACACACACATACACACTAAAAAGCAAACACTACAGCTTTAATCTGGCCTGGAATTTTTCTGTCCAATTTCTTTCCAAATCCAAGCCAACCTAAACTACATCACCATGTTCTGTCCAAACTCAATCTGACCCAAACCAATTCATTACGTTTTTAGGCAAAAGGTTCTCTTGCGCAAAAAAGCACAATATTCTGTCCAAACCTTTCCCAATCTGAAACCTGCAATTAAGCCATACCTGATAAATAAGCTCAATACAATTCTGCCCAAACTCAACCTGACTAAACATGCATCAAGTTTTGGGTCCAAAACTGATTTAGTTTTAACAAAATTCTTTCCGAACGCAACCTGACTCAAAACACATCATGGTTTTAGGCCTGAAACTGACAAAAGCCCAACATATATTTGTTCAAATCCAACATGTGCCAAAACCCAACAGAATTCTGTGTGAACCCAAACCCCATTTCTAACTCATATTTACACCTCATGCACCTCCCCAAGAGGCAACTGTACGATACATGATTAAAAAGTGATTTAAGGCTGTAAAAGTAGTAAAACACCAGGAACCTGTATGTGAATGTTGAACCCAACCCTGATACTTATTTTAAACAGTCCTGCTCAGTGCAGAAAAATTGGTCTAGCTCTAGTACATACCTGGAGACATCAATACGCACCAAACAGCTCTCTAACTCCTGCAAATATACACAAATAAAGCACAGAGGGAGTGGGAATGAGGGAGTGATGAGGGAGTGGGGCTGTTTTGTAGCGGAAAAGTGGAAGAAACAATTCTCCAGCGCTCCAGAAAACAGCTTCAATTTCACCCTGTTTAATATTTAACTTAAATACAGAGCAAGTGAAGAGCCATTATATCGGTTCACCTCTTCCTTCCAATCACCACATCAGCCATTTTTAATACTTATCACCCACAATGCCATACATCCCTCTTTCTCCCATTTATTATCGCTCTCTCTCTCTCTCTCTCTCTCTCTCTCTCTCTCTCTGCAGCATTTCCTCCAAACACTGATATTACATTCCTCTCTGAAATTATATGGAGTTATTATCTAACTTCAGAATACTCCATTCAAATGCTTACACACAATACACTTGTTAAAGATAAAGATTATAGTGTCAGTCTGGGATCAAGTGTTGTGAAGGTTGCATTCTATTTCTAGAACAAGCAGCATGTTATATCAGCTCCGTCTGTGTACATATACACTGGTAATATATACAGTGCTGAGTCTCAAGGTCCACATGGGTTTAAATGGGCTGCTTCATAGTCTGGTCCAAACCAATTGTTAGTTTACTATTAATAGAAGTGAGGTACCTCACAGCTAGGTACCTCACAATATTAGCATATATACCAGCACCATGCTAATATTGTGAGGTACCTTGCTATTTACCATCTGGCTTCACAGATTGGAATCAGGTTCATTTTGTTGCTGAACATAGCCAAGAACCTCCCACTTTAACAGGACAGGCTGTTTGACTAACACAACAAAATAGCCATACAGAGAGCACTACTAGCATGATGTATAAGCATAAGATGCTGGGAAAGATGTGGGATGCATTGGCAGGGTATCTCACTTAACAGCAAAAAGATGTTTCAAAGAAACCTGTTTGATGACTCTTGAATGAATAAAGCTGTAATATCTCGAATGACTCGACATGTCAGATTCCAGCAACTACCACAATAACATCGGATAAACAAACGTTACTCACCGTCCCCCCGTGCATTAAATTAACAAACAGCTGCCGCTAAAGTGCCATTAGTAAATATCAAATAAACAAATGTTACTTACCGCTGGCCTCTGATAGCGTTGCTGCAGCCATTAGAAGTTACAACTGCTCAAGACACTTGTCGATGAACCCATTTACCACTTATTTCTATTTAGGACTTATATGTGAAGGATAAAGTGGCTTATTTTCAACCCTGTCCTCACTTCCCCCTTTAGATTACATCCCCATGTCTAGTCACAAAATGCTAATTGTGTCCTTACATGCCATTGGCTGAAGCATCCACCAAACAGTACCAATCAGAGTTAATGTTGATTAGTCTGACTTTGATGTCTGCCATCAGAACAGAAAAATAACTTTGATCTGACGTTCGTCAAGACACCCTCTCCTAATGAGATGCCCAATTAGAGAGCATGGCCTACTCAATGCAGTCCAAATGTAAATGTAATAACTCCAGACTCTAGCCTTGTATCAGTAGAACCGCATGCCTTTGTTGTGAGTCATTAGCAGGACTGTAATGAACAGGCAGAACAAAATCTTATCACTGCGCTAACAGGACAGATTTGGTGTTGAATAGCAAAGCCACTTCAGATGGTTCAGATGAAACGGAACTGAAAGCAGTCCTTCCTTATTGGGCACTTTCAAATCCCTGCAATTAGTGGTTCAACAGGTAAAAGCACGGAGCATTTAATTCGCTCTTCAGCCCCGCAGTCTGCTTTGGAAGTGTTTACGGTTCTTATGGCAGCGGCGTTTCCAATCGTGACCACTATGTTGCTGTGCCTGACCCAGCTAATGCTGCAATTAAAGCTATTTCAACAAGCACCTGCCCTCGACAAGAAAAAACCCACCCTGGTTTTAATAGTGCTGCTTTGCTTCACTTAACCAGCTCTTGCCAGGGAATTAATTAACCGGCCTGTTATCTGGCCGTAATATCTTCATCTAAATGCATATGAAAGGAAGTGTTATTATTGACACTGATCACACAGCATATGAGCTATCGTCTGAGTAACCAGCGCTTCTTTAACTCAAGCACACAATGGGGAACAGTAATAAACACTGTAAACAATGATACAGAGCTTTAATTAAAAAATCCCTGACTTCTGAATTCACTGAACCTCTGATAGTGTGTTAATAGAACAATAATCACTGTAATACATTCTGTATAATTATTTTTTTGAAGTTGAACAAAAGCAAATTAAAGCCATTTTTAATCAGCCTAAAACAGCTAATCTGTTTAATGACTAGCAAAAGATCATGAAACCAGAATTCTACACAGTGGTTCTTCCTTACCAGAAAATCTTCCTTATTATTACAAATTATTATTGGTATACTGCCTGATGTCTGAAATATTGTTTTACAGTGGTTTTGAGAAGGTTTGCTCTATAATCTATTCACTGCGGAGAGATACAGGACATGCAGGGTGTTAGGGAAAATAGTCCCAAAAAAGATTTTTCCATCTCTCTATTTTATTCTCTACTATCATCATAAACATTCCATATAAAACTCAGAAGAGATGCGTAGGTTGGTATTTGCTTAACAAGACACATACATGATCAGTGCTGATTCCTGCAGGATTTAATGCTGTTTAGGTCCTAGCATTAAAGAAAAAGGAGAATCAGAAAACTTCCAGACTCCCTAAAACATCCTGCTGTGAACTGGGCTTAGCCATGGATACTTCTGTGAGCTTCTGTGCATCACCATATAAAAGAAGCTCCATTCTATATATATACTCAAATATTTTGGTTATGGCTTCGAATTTAGGGGGTCTAAAAAAAAGAAATAGTAAGAAGTACAGTTTTTGTGCCAAAGAAAACATATTTTAATGTTTACTATTTAAGTTACCCAGCAGACTTAGTCTCTAAGAACTCCCCTAACCTTGGAAAACAGACCCCACTCCCAAACCCCCTGCAATTCAGACCCTGCAAATGTCGCAGATCTTAAAGTGAGAATAATCTGACCTGCTGAAACAAACACTTCACCCACAACTCCTACTGCCAGTCCTCTTCATTTATTCATCTCATTACCACCTGCTTTGATTTCCTCACGCCCAAAATGCTTCTCAGAATCGGCTTCCAGAGCATGGAGCTGAATCCAGGGCCTGTGGGTTTATGGCAGGGCTAAGCGGCGCTGGGCCCAAGCATTGAACTTCTGCCCAAAACGCCGGGAGCCATTCAACACCATAATGAACAACACTTACAGTGAGTGGGAGTTTTCCAAGTGATTACACTTTTCCTGGGAATCCTGCAGAACAAGACTGTTTAATACATTTAACAGTTATCGTTAACCCACTGTATCTGCTAATACACAACATTTGGAAACATCTTTCTCCATCTGTGTGGGACAGCCTTCTGACCAATCAGTGACAGCTTTTTAAGCAGTCCGGGACCGCTTTCGAGCCTCCTCTTTCTGGCACTAGAAAAGTGTTGTAGCACTGTAGCACTTCTACAAAGTATTAATCCAAATAAATGGAACAATGTGATAATATGGGAGAAAACAGAAGCAGCATGTAAAAGCTGTGAATTTTAATGTTCACTACAAGTCATTACAAGTCAATGGGGCTGCTACCTGCTCACAAGGAGGGCTGTTATATGCCCACAAGAATGTACAGTTTCCTGTCTGCAAATAGCCACTGCTACCTGCCTGCAAGAAGGTGCTGTTTCCAAACCCTAAAGGGGGCACTGTTACCTGTCCACAAGGTGGTGCTGTGTCTTGCATACACATACCTTTTTACAGAGATGTGCTGTTTCCAGTCCCTAAATGGGCACTGTTACCTGGCCATAAGAACATGTTTTCTGTATACAAATGGGCACTGTTACCTGCCCACCAGGGGGTGCTGTTTCCAACTCCAAATGGGCACTGTTACATGGCCACAAGGTGGTGCTATTTCCAATCCCCAAATGGGCACTGTTACCTGGCAATAAGAGAGTGCCACTTTTAACCCCCAAATGGGCACTGTTACCTGGCCACAAGAAGGTGCCACTTCCAATCCCAAATTGGCACTGTTATCTGGCCACAAGAAGGTGCTGCTTTCAACCCCAGAATGGGCTGTTACCTAGTGACAAGGGGGTGCTGTCTCCTACATAAAAAGGGCACTGTTATGGACCGTTTGGAGTACCTTTCCAGCATCCAAACAGGCATTGTTACCTGACCACAATGAGATGTCTTTCCCTTCATACAAATGGACACTGCTATTTGCCCAGAAGTGCGTGCTGTTTTACTCCCAAATTCATACAGACGTAAATAGTGAGCTATAAAACCTATAAAACTAGGTAAAAACAGCACCATAATGCAAAATGGCTTTGAAGGGAAGTCCATTAACAGACAAATATGATGATGATGAGTGTATACTCTGAAAGAAGTACTAAGAAGATGCCAAAAGCTGAGAGGCAGCAGAACAAAGCAAACCTGCATCTTGAATCCTTGGTCACTGTGGAGAAGATGTGAATTAAAGCATTAAACAGCATCTGAGACAACGGAGCACGTCCAAACAATGGACTTCTAAAGATCCATATAGTGGAAAACTGCAATAAAAGTTTGGTGTAGTATGTTGTTTTAAAACACACACTCCAAAACCTGTTGGGTTATTTTTTACTCCTTAGTTGAATCTCTTGAAACAGCATCTGTTATTTACTTTATGGTGCCTCATTTGGGAGATTAGATTTGCAGTTGAGACAGCATTCTACACAGTATTTAAGACATCACTACACATACCACAGGACACCATATCTTCACACCCCATTAACATCTACAAAAAAGTATTAATTAATCAATTAATTTAAAAATTCTACAACCCAATGTATTGTGGCATAACCATTAGGCGTTGTTAGTAATTAAATGTTGTAAGAAGAATAAATGTTTATGCTGGCCTGTCTTTTGGTTATGGTTCGTTCGTAAAATAACCTTTATGTCAAAGACCCTGAATATGGGTGCAGTTTTGAAGTAGAGTAGAGGTACGTTTTTAGTACAACTTTTAGTTTATGAAAAGTTGAAATAAAAGCTTCAGTGATGAACCAGACCCCTGATTACACAGACTTTTTGGAAGGACCCCACACACTGCACTGGTGTCAGAAATAAGAGAATGACAAACTCAAAAACGAGCAATTAAGAAGAATGAGCCCTACCAAGGACTGCGGTGGTATCACAGCGAGAATGGGTGACAAAGACAGCAAAAGTGGCAGCATGGCAACAGCGAGGACAGGCAATAGGAGGAGGACTGTGCTGGTGGAGCACAGTGAAAGAGGCAGCAGTGAAGACACTGCAACTGTGGCCAGTGATGATGTGAGGTGGAGCGGCATGACAGCCTGGTAGAACTGGCCATGGCCAACCAGAGGCATTTTGACCAGGCAGTGGACTGCAAACACCAACCTGATTGAAGTTATTCAAACTGGACAGGGCAAGACAGCTCCAGCTTTCCTTAGAACCTTTGTGTTATATATATATCAAAGAGCTGGAACTGCCATACCATAAACATAAAATCTTTTTTTGCTGCTTATGTTTTATGTCAAGAGACAGGAGCCTACATCAGTTTGGCTACAGTTATTCAGCATGACATCTATTTAATCTTACCCATTCTGCCTACAGCAGTTTAGCCCCACTTCTCCAGACTACAGCAGTTTAGCCCAGTCCGTTCAGCCAACAGCATTTTCACCCATTAGTATAGCAGTATAACCCATTCACATCAGAACAGAACCCATTTATAGCCAGTTTTTTTCTAATTCATAAAAAGGTTGAAAATGGATGTCTAAGAATACCTTTTTTCTTTGTAAACAATAAAACATAAACATCACAGAAAGAAAATTCTATAGCCATTCTATACACATCTAAGACCTAAAATGAATCAAGCCATTGCTCTCAATTAAAAATGTTCTCCAGAACAGTAACTACAGGAGAAGAACAATCAACTTTAACATATTTTATTTTATTATTTGTGGGCTGAGTCTGGATAAGTCAGTCAGTCGACAGCTTACGGTATTAAATGGAGTTAAAATATGACTCTGATGAAATGTGAAAGTTTTGCCTGAACTTATCAGAGAAGAGCCTCCTCTTCTGAAAATGTCGCTTATGAAACCAGTCCTCCATGTTGTCTTCCACTGGAACAGTAGCATACACCACACCGGAATAAACAGGCACTTCTTCAGAGCAGCGGCTAAAAGATTTTTTTTTTTCCCTGCAGTGTTCTCACTGAAGGAAGCATGGAGTTTTACTTTCATTGTCCTGCTAAAAACGAACTTGTCCTTAAGCTGCATTGTAAGACTTTGGGAGGTCAGAGGAAGCTGGAGATTCAAAAGCATTAGACATTAGGCATCAGTCCACTGTACACGCTTCTTATATAGAAGTAAAAACATGATTTAAACAAGCTTCTAAATGGAGCACCTCCTGAAGCTTGATCATCGGGAGATTATGACGTAACGAGTTAGCAGTTAGCTTTCTCCTGCAGGTGTGTTGAGATTGAGCTTTGTGTGTCTTGGGTGCAAACATTCTAGCCTTCAACCTCCCACCTAATGTAAAAGCTCTTATAAATCCTACTTAATGCATTTAATTGTGAACAACATGAGACCACAATTTAAGAGAACATGAAAGACAGATGACTAAAGAGAAGGCATCCATAATAATCATTGGTCAGGACCATGATTAGCACCTCATCTGCTGATGACGTTTAGCGCTTGTTCGTGGGTGCTCAGCACAAACGTGAATTTCTGTAATCAGCTCTTTTAAATTAGTCAGCTAATACTAATGCTGCATTGACATGTTTCCAGCACACTAGATATTTCATTTGCTTTCAGTTATTTATTCTGCCACCACAGATACCATTTCAGGTAGGTGAAAAGTTTGTGCGAGAGTTACATTTTCTTAACTTTTGTCATTGTCCGCAACAGTGAAGAAATTTTTATTTTGGGAGCTGTGGCTTCCAAATGTCTCGTTGAATTCAAGATGGACCTGATATTACTAAATAGAAAGACGTCTGCCTACATATCTCTGCCTTAAATAAATCATCTACAGCACTAAAGTTGTCCTCTAATGGTCATTCATTTTTGTCGTTAATGCTGTCAACAATAGCCAATAATGTTAAAGGGTGTGGTATGATCTATTACATGTTAGCTATATTAGCCTTGTAGCTCCAGTGGTACAACTATAGAAGGGAACTTCCAAACACCAAAGAACGTCCTGGCTTACAGTGAGGAAAATAAGTATTGGAACACCCTGCGACTTTGCAAGTTCTCGCACATAGAAATCATGGAGGGTTCTGAAATTTTCATCTTAGGTGCATGTCCACTGTGAGAGACATAATCTAAAAAAAAAAATCCGGAAATCACGATGTATGATTTTTTAAATAATTTATTTGTGTGTTACTGCTGTAAATAAGTATTTGAACACCTGTGAAAATCAATGTTAATATTTGGTACAGTAGCCTTTGTTTGCAATTACAGAGGTCCTGTAGTTTTTCACCTGGTTTGCACACACTGCAGCAGGGATTTTGGCCCATTCCTCCACACAGATCTCCTCCAGATCAGCCAGGATTCTGGGCTGTCGCTGAGAAACATGGAGTTTTAGCTCCCTCTAAAGATTTTCTATAGGGTTTAGGTCTGGAGACTGGCTAGGCCACTCCAGAACCTTGATATGCTTCTTACAGAGCCACTCCTTGGTTATCCTGGCTGTGTGCTTTGGGTCATTGTCATGTTGGAAGACCCAGCCAAGATCCATCTTCACTGCTCTAACTGAGGGAAGGAGGTTGTTCCCCAAAATCTCGCAATTGCCCCGTAGCCCTTTCCAGCCTTGTGGAGGTCAACAATTTTGTCTCTGGTGTCTTTGGACAGCTCTTTGGTCTTAGCCATGTTAGTAGTTGGAGTCTTACTGATTGTGTGGGGTGGACAGGTGTCTTTATGCAGCTAATGACCTCAAACAGGTGCTTCTAATGTAGACTAATAAGTGGAGCAGAGGTGGAGTTTTTAAAGGCGGACTAACAGGTCTTTGAGGGCCAGAATTTTTGCTGATTGGCAGGTGTTCAAATACTTATTTGCAGCAGTAACACACAAAAAAATTATTAAAAAATCATACATTGTAATTTTTAGATTATGTCTCTCACAGTGGACATGCACCTAAGATGAAAATTTCAGACCCCTCTATGATTTCTATGTGGGAGAACTTGCAAAGTCGCAGGGTGTTCAAATACTTATCTTCCTCACTGTATAAATTACATTTGGAGCAAGTTTAATTGATCACTGAACTATCGCTTTAAACTTTTTTTCCCTTACTTATACAACCACAAACTAAAAACGTTTGATGAGCTGACAACCACAGAAATGAGTCATAACCACCTCCCAGTGGTTCTACATGAAGCTCAGCATTTGAGTTTGTGAGACAGCTGATACGAAGCCAAAACGCGTTTTATCTAAAAAACATCAGTCACTTAGCGCTGCTTGTCTCTTGTTGCCATTTCAGCTGTTCATCATTCAGAGACAGGCCCTAAGCCCACCACACTGTCTAAACAGGCTTTTATTCTCGGTGGGTGATGAAGCAGAGACAGAGGGAGATGACAATATCACTCAGAACGCAAGCTGTGTGTACACATAAAGCAGCGCTGGGCATTAGTGTGGTGGACAGATGGACGCTGCTGGCCCATGTTCGCTCTGAAAGGCTTCGTTGACGGTGGGTTTTCAGAGAACAAAGTGCAATCTAACTTCCACTCTCTCGTGCCATCGCTCTAGTGCTAACGGGGCTTGCGAACACGACATGTTGCTTTAGCGCTGCATTTAGCACAGTGTTAGCAGCTGTCCCGCTCTGTACAATGACAGTGGCTCGGTGAAGATAATGTGAAGTGTGATGTTGTGTCAGCCTTTCTAGTTGCCTGTGATTACGTAGTTCTTTTACAGTTACACTAGTACTGTGGTTCTACATTATCTGAGCTGGAACAGTACATACACATCCATTTAAAGGAGCCTTATCTAAACCTTTTTCTGGTATTTGAATTTTAATTATAACATTATTTAGCAATTAACTTTATGTAGCATTATACAGTTTTAGTATAAGATTGAGTATTATGCTGCTGTCAGAACAAAACCTTGTTCCTCCATATTTGTTAGCTTCTGAGATCATTGATCTTGTATTCATTATTCCTCCAATGCACTGCTTGTCATTGGTTGCGGTGAATGCTGGAGCTTATCCCAGAACAGACTGTGGAAGAAAACACCCTATACAAGTCACCGGTGCATCACAGGCCTTGTGCTGAACCTTGTGTATGAGTTCATGATTACGGGATAATAAGAAATGGCCCAGAATTACTTCTCCTTACCGGAATTCTGGTTACATTGACTTACATAAACGTAAAGTACGTTTTTTCCTTCTCTTATAAAGTTATCATTCTGGAAAATGCTGTACAGTGGAAAATTACAAATATGAAACTGATATTCTTTAAATGAAGTGCACCCTAATTTACCCAGATGTTTCAGTAGAGAGTCAAACAAAAACAGCATTCAGCAGCTCATGAGTCAATGGTTCACAGTGTTCACTGTTCACAGTGCACTGCTCCCCCTACTGATCAAACTTTTCAGTGTTATAAGTACCGCTTTGTAAAGGCTAACAGCTAGGAAAAACACTCTTCGTCCGTTTGATTTTAATAAAATCATTTTGCATAGAACTTGGAGGATTAGTGTATGTATCTACAAAAAATACAATTCTGATTTAACACACAATAGAAACATAAATTTAGCCTTGCACTGGAGTTAATAAACGAGTGAAAAGATTTTCCTTCACAAAACAGCATGACATTAATGCATGACATGGAATCCCCATCAAACCACGTAAAGGATGAAATAAATGAATGTACGATAAAATTATAGTTACATTATCCTTCAGTATCGTCAATACTTGCCACAGCTATGCTAACATACTAGTCCGTGTTACTCTTTTGTTTGACAAGAACATTGTGATTATTTATTTTAATATAACATAAAATGAACAAATAGTAAAACTAACTACAAAGTTGACATACCCTGTTACACCCTATTGGCTAATGGCAGAAAACAATTGCTAAGTTAGCCTAGCATAGCAGCAATCTAACCTATGACAATGCTCAAACATCAACAAAAAGTAAAAAAAAAAAACGTTCAAGAATAGTTTCTGGCTGATGGGATTATTCATTTGAGCCTCTCCTCAGTCTTCTTAGAAAGTAGAGGCATTGTTGGGCCTACCTGACAATGTGTGAGGTGTTTAGCGTTCAAGTAGATCCTCGTATAAGTGGACGCCAAGGAACTTGAAGCTGCTCATCCTTTCTACCATGTGCCCCCCAAAGTTCAGTGGTTTGTGCGTCTTTTCCCCTCTCCAGAAGTCAATAGTCAGCTTTTTGGTTTTGCTGACATTGAGGAGAGGTTGTTGGTGGTTGTTTTCTATTGCAGGTCACTTTATTTGGCCCCCAAAAAACGTTTGGGATTTTGTGTTTTCTGTTTGTCTGATTATTATTAATTATTTTTAAGACTGAGTTCATGTGATGTCTACAGATATACCAGAAACTGAACTTTAACAGTTGGAATTAGTCTTATGTGGCAATGCTTATAAATTTTTTTGTTAAACAACAGATCCTAAACCTAATGCACCAGCAATACCAACAGCACCACAGAACCGGTTTAATTTCGACTTTCTGTCACTCACTTGATTTTTGCTCTGTCAGACTTCAGTTTCGATCATCTAAACTCGTGTCAGCAGAGCACCAGCTGGCCAGGATCAAACCTGTACACTCATCTCTGAGTCTTCAGTGCCAGCTGCGCGACTTCACTCCCTATCATCTAGCTTAACTTTTGCTGATATTGGAAATATCAAAGGATGTGATGGCAAAACAAGCCTACCGTAGTTCCAGTGTTGCATTGGTTTCAGGTTTGTGAATGCACACATGCACAAGATTTGTGAAATGAAACATGAATTTAAGAAAGAGCTGAATTAGATTTAACATCACATATGGAAAGTAAAAAACATTCAAGAAAAGTGTAAATCAGTGCTTTCTAATTTGAGCCATAAAACATTTTGACCCTTTTGTTTACATTGTGAGTACTGAGCCACTAAGTGTGTTTGAGTCTGTAACACGTAATGTTTTGGGGGAAAATTGGGTCTGTATGCCTTAGGTAGAGTGAAGGTGCTCAATTTTTCCTTCTACTGCCAGTGTTACACACCTGGAGGCAGTGTCGTAGACAAGACTGCTAGAGGCGAGTCCAGGTGAAGACCGGAGCTCTTTGAAACTTCAGAAGCCTGTCTCTCCAAAATGATAAATAAACAGGATATACAGCAAAATCTTTTTATGTAATCAGAGTAAAATCTCATCGCAAACAAAATGACTTTTGAAAATCACAAAGTGATCAATGGTGGACACATAAATATACACAAAACATACAGGAGTTGGACAATGAAACTGAAACACCTGGTTTCAGACCACAGTCATTTATTAGTATGGTGTAGGGCCTCCTTTTGCGGCCAATGCAGCGTCAGTTCGTCTTGGGAATGACATATACAAGTCCTGCACAGTGGTCAGAGGGATTTTAAGCCATTCTTCTTGCAGGATAGTGGCCAGGTCACTACGTGATGCTGGTGGAGGTTCATCCTTCTTGGTGGTATGCTGACATTACCCTGGATACCGTGGTTCTTGATACATCACAAAGACTTGCTGTTTTGGTCACAGATGCGCCAGCAAGACGTGCACCAACAATGTGTCCTCTTTTGAACTCTGGTATGTCACCCATAATGTTGTGTGCATTGCAGTATTTTGAGCAGAACTGTGCTCCTACCTGCTAACTGAACCTTCACACTCTGCTCTTACTGGTGCAATGTGCAATTAATGAAGATTGGCCACCAGGCTGGTCCAATTTAGCCATGAGACCTCCCACACTAAAATGACAGGTGTTTCAGTTTCATTGTCCAACCCCTGTAGGTGCCATGTTGTTGGCTGTATCCTGAGATGATACGTCTGCCAGCCCACCATGGACAGTAAACAAATACACATGCACAGAGACAAACAGAATTGTTTTGTTATAACCTCCAGACATAGATCTTTACGGACTACATGGACTCCACATGGTAACCTTTGACAACTCTGATCATGCTAGTCAGCTGTCTGGAGTAACAGGAAAAGTATCCAGGCTGTGTGTGACGTTAAAGAAAGAGTTTAGCACGAGCTCTCATAGTAACACAGTCATACACGTTGGAAAATCAGTACATGAATCACATGATGCAGGACACCCCCCAAAACACAGCAGGAAGGAGTATAAGTAGTCAGCTTGCACCACTTAATTATCTGTACATTCTAATGTTTACCTGCAATGCTTTCTTAGTATTAACAACCACTGCAATCACTGTACTTTATGTGCAATATTCATGAAAGAGTATCATTTAGGAAAATACCTGTCTTAAACTGCAGCTGTAACTGTACTGAAAGCAGTCGGCAGCGATGCTGATGTGCCTAGCTGAATCTAATACCGCATCTGTGTGTATATCTATGAGGAGGTGCACATTATCAGATTAGTATCAAATGTGATTACCCTGCTGAAAGAGACAGACAAGCTTGCATTTGATACCAGTTTTAGCTGGTCTATGGTGGTTTAACTGGTCACCCCAGCATGGCCATGTTGGATGACCAGCACACCAGCATCAAAACACAGCGTATGCTAATTTTTGTGGCAATCACTGTGCTCTTTTTAGAAGGGCATTGAAAACACTATTATCTTTGAATGCCAAACAAGTCTTGGACATAAATTTCTACCCACATCTCTCTTGTTTTAATTTATTTACAGTCATCTTAGATTAACAGTTGTTCTGAGGGTTGCACCATAGGTATTTAGACATGCACCATGCTAATTAAGCTTTAGCTGCATAAGCCTCCAGAAGCATATTCCCAAACAAAGTTTACAAACTGTTCCTTTAATTATGGAGGGCTGCAGCATCTGATGGACCATCAGTAAATCTACACCTGAAGACTTCATACGGTATTAAAACATCTCTTCCACAGCAGCGTGTCCTTCACTAAAGTAGATTATTTTCTCTCCCCTCCTGCAGCAGTGCTGCTGCTGAAAGCTTTAAGGACAGACATTATGCAGCACTTCAGTTCACAGAAAGCCTGTCCATCTCTGCGGAAAAAGCAGCAGCTTTCAGCCTCAGCCTTGAAAAGAAGCTTCAGAACCCTTCCTCCATCACCTCCTATTCTTTACAACTCAGGGCCATTTCAGGCTTCCAGTAGAAAGTGCTCTCATTAACACGGGAGGAGAGAAGAGCGACTGGATCTGAGCCAGCTTCCAGACCCGCGCCGATGAGGCCTGTTCACGCCGAAGCAGTTATATTCACATGTACAATTTCTGAGCGGAATGAAACCTTCACTGTGACGGAGCTCACTGAAGCCAGCTGTTTCTGCCCATCTGCTAGAGAGAACCGAGCCGCAGCCACGCGTGCAGATGGCCTGCTTTTGTGTCTTTGGTGTGCAGGTCAGTGGGCTTTTTTGTTCTCCTCTTGTTCATTCAAATCGGCGGTCAGCAGATTTGTGTACTGAGGCATTTCGTTGTCCAGGGCATACATTCACTGTGCTCTCAGGGTTTGGTAAAAAATGTGTAAACTCTAATTCTATTTTATTTTAGTAAAAATGAACAAATGTTCAGTTTATAGACCGTATTTTAGAAGCCAAATTTTATTGCAATTGCAGTACAGTTAGCTTAGTATCTTGTTTTTCTATAATATTCATACAATAATATTAACCACTTTAGCTAGAAGTTCCTATGTTAACCTAGCATAGTAGAAATTTAGCTTGGTTAATAAACAAAAATGGAGCTAAATCCTAATTTGATTTACTCTTTGTAAATGGTGTCCTAAATTAAATTTTAGCTTGAACAAGAAACAGTAAGGTAACAACTTATCTTGTTATATAAATAAACAAATATGCAAATAAAAAAAAAGTAGAATCCAAAACTTATTAGTATTTTTCACCTCAAGAAGCTTCAGGTTGGTTATAAGAAAACAGCTTAATTTCTTCAATACGAATTAGCAAATAGGACAAATTTTGGATATCCAATAATTGCTGTCCTCTAAAGTTTTAAGATTCATTTAGCATTAGCTAGCAAACAATTGCTAAATTAAAAAAAGAACCATGACCTCCAGATTTTAGACAGTCATTGACCACACACAACTGGCACCATGTATTAAAACTAATGCTTGGATTTATACATTCAAGGTCCAAAAAATGCTGCACAAATAGTTGCATCCAAAAGGAATCAATCAACAGGAATTAAATTTCCTGGATAAGTATGACATTGTGACAAGGATGGGCTTTATCACCTATGTACCTGACTGACCCAACAGCCACGATTGTGGACATTCAGTGAGCATGCCGTTTCAGTAGTCATGCTGGTAGTGCCATTACCATTGTCATAAGGCTGCACAAGGCAGGACTGTGCGCTCGCAGACCGTTACAACAACTGCCCTTAACACCATGTCAACATCACAAAAGACTGCAATGGTGTTGTGGCAGATTGTCATACAGTGATTTAGAATGGCAGCAGGACATCTTCAGTGACGAGTCACGCTTTTGTCTTGGTGTGCAGGGCCAACAAATCCATGTGTGGAGGCACCGTGTTCAGCACCAAGATAAACCTGATGCAACTCCACTCCCACCCCTACTGCACAATCAATAGGAACTATATGAGAATATTCAAGCTGCATGGGATGGATTATCACAGGACACCATTAGAACCTTTAACAGCCTCGTGCCAAACATCTGGCATATTGCATTAGCAAACATGGCGGCCTGATACCCTACTGAGAGATTGTACTTCTGTATGTGTAGCTCAATAAATATTGCCACATAAGTCTAAACTAATGGTCATCCTTATCTTCTTTCCTTAGTGTAATTATGTTAATTACTTGGCTGTGAAAATGGAGGGCTATGTAAAGCAATTACTTTTATTCATACACCGCTAATGAAGTATTTTATTAAAGCCCTTGAATTAAAGTCTAGACCTTGAGCATATTTTGACTGCTTTATTTCAAATCTATTTTGTTTTTTTAAGTCACCATTGTGTCACTGTCCAGTTACTTAAGGACCTGCCTGTAGTTGATAACGTATTAGTTTTAATATTTAGTTAATTGTAATAATAAGCTTGATTTAAACCAGCAATGCAACAGGTAGCTTGTTCTCGATCAGCTATAAGAAAGAAAAACTTTACTCTTGCTATCAAAAACTGCTGAAAGCATTCAAAATGCAAAAAGTTAAACATTCAGAATGCTGAAAATAACTCATCATAGGCTACAAAAGATGAAATCAATTAATGGCAAAAGTCAGGCGAGGACAAGGTTGTGCCATTGAAGTAGATGTTTGTTTTCGTATTAACAATGTTCAAAGCAAATGTACATCAGAACACATGCACAGGTTTGGTTATGTAATGTTGAGTTAGCTGTTTTCCCTCGTGGCGAGGTCCTGTGGGAGACGGTTTTGTTTTGTTGTTGATGTTGTTATTGTTGTGCTTTAGATTCTTTTAATTTATTCAGCAGTGCTGTAACCATCCGTCTGCGAAGCCTGTGGCCGCACTGAGGGGTATGAGGAGAAAGGGGGCGGGTAATTGTTATGAATGGGCGGAATCCGGGGGAAAAACAAAGAGCGTTTGAAGCAAACAAACTCAATATGCTCCGTGACAGGACGCATTAATCTGAGGCTTTTTAAAAAGGCTGCGGCCGCCGCGGGGCCTGATTGACTGGTTAACCGGCCGTGCTGCATATTCATTAAGGCTGGAGACATGAGTTCCCGACGGGTTCCTTCACGCACACACGCTACCTGACCAACAGGTGCTGCAGAGTACCCTCCCCGCCTGGCCCCCCTCCTGCCATCTGAAGCCTCCCGCTCTTCACGGCGGCAGTTCCACTCTTCACGTCCCGCTGAGTCTCCGGTGAGCCGAGCTCAGTCTCCCTGAGGAGCAGCAGAACAGATGGAGGAAGAAAACATGCCAAAGCTCGATCCATCCACACAACATTACTATACACCTCTAATCCTGAAGAGAAGACCCTTGTGCCCCCCCGCCAAAACAAACCCCATCACCCCTCACCATACGGCCAGACGAGGCATTGTATTTCTTATTACTTTATTATTCATTACTAATGACACTCTGCGTGTTCAGAATGGCCTTTTCTAGACTGCAGCAACTAACAACAAAAAATAGACTTTGATTTTGTACAATGCAATGTATGTAATTTATGCTGTAATGTATGATTTATAATAATGTAATATTCAAAAAGCAGTCAAACACACAATATGTGGTACTGCACCTTTAAATCTAACATGTGTAAATGAGTTCTATTCCACCTATTCAGTCTAGGTTCAAACACTCCTTATAACTGCACCGTGAATGCGCATGACTACACTGTTATAGGCCGAACGAGCAGGGCTAAACTACAGTCCGCAGAATGAGTGGGACTAAACTGTTCTAGTCTAAATGAGCGTAATTAAACTGGTCTAGGGTGAATGGACACAACTAAACTGGTCTATGGTGAATGAGTGGGGCTAAACTGTTGTAGGCTGAATATGAGGAGTTTACTTGTTGAAGGCTGAATGGGTAGAACCAAACTGGTCTAGTATGAATAAACAGATTTGAAGAGGTGTAGTCTGAAATGGTGAAACTAAACTGCTATAGACAGAATATGTGGAATTAAATTGTTGTAAGCTAAATAGATGGGATCAAACTGGTCTAGGCTGAATGGGCAGAACTAAACTGGTCTAAGCTGTGATGGTCAGAACTAAACTGGTCTAGGCTCAATGAGTAGAACTAAATTGGTCTAGGCTGAATGGGTGGGGCTGAACTGCTGTGGTCTGAATATGTGGAGTGAAACTGCTGTGTGCTGAATGGGTAGGACTAAACTGTTTTAAGACGAAAGGGTGGGGCTAAACTTTTGTATGCTAGATGGGTTGGGCTAAACTGGGGTAGTCGAATTGGGGGGAAAAAAGGTCATGGTTGTGGCATCACAATCATGACAACAGTTTTTGCAATTCAGTTTCTGTCTTGGGGATGCACAGGCGTTTTGAGACATCCTGCATCAAACACCTGTATTCTGATTTTGTGTTGATGAAGATGGTGTGTCCTTTAAATGTGTTAGAACCGTGTTTTAATTAAACCACGCACTTGACAGATTCTGAGTTTATTCACGCTTCTCCAATCTGTTTATTTAAAGCTCCACTTGGTCCCTAGTCTCCACGCCCGAAACCAGCAGGTGGACGCTAACATGCTCGAGGAGGGCTTGCAAAAGCACCTGTTGCTATGACAACAGAGCAGTCTCACCTGAACTGCAAAGACATATTCTGATGTCCTTGAGGGCTGCGCTCGACAACTTCTGGTGGAGAGAAAAAACAAACAGCACGTATATAATAAAGGGGACATATGTCCAGATCCTCTTTTATGGGGCTTGTTTAGAAACTATTGTTAGCTTTCACAGTGGGGGTCAGAAAACAGGCAGACAACTTCACCATAAACCAAAGATGCAGAGGAAAAGGTCAAAACAGGAACAACCAGAATAGCAGAACACTCGGAGAACACTAGAACTCAGTAGCTGTTAGCACAAGAAAACAAGATACGAGGAGACTATGAACTCTGTTGCTATTACAGAGTCGCTCGACTTTATTTAGCTCTAAACAGCAGTGTTTTTGCTCCAGTGTTGTTATATATGGCAGTGAAACATGCCCACAAAGTAACATAAGCCATACTCCAGAAGCTAGTAGTCAAAATCAAAAGGAAAACCAAATGTTTTAAATACCTGCATAACGAAAGAGTTGAGACAACGAAGGTGGTTTATAGTGGTCTGACGGGGAACACTCTGTTCTAGAGAAACCAGATGCCCAACTCTAAAAGCTCCCTCACAGAAAGTTATTCCGTGAAATGGTTGTAAATGTACTGCCTGATGTCTGGGATGTTGTTTTATGATCAGTTTCTGGCCTTAAAGGTCAGTCAAGGTGGAGGAATATATGCAGGTATGTCTGAGAAGTGTGTTGCAGTGTGTCGTGTTGCAGTGATATCTTTTGATCTTAGCATGCTAACCAACTAGCCCTAGCTCAACAGATTTTGTGATACCACCAATGTAAATTAAAAGGGTGATAGTGAATCACTGTAGTGTTGAGTTAAATTAGTCCACCATGAGAAGATGAGGAGGTAGCTGCAACTGCCCCAAAGAATGAAAGTAGATGTTTAACTTCAATGGTTATTCTGTAGTCTGGTTGGGATTAAAAAGGGAGGAGAGACGATGCATTTCCTGGTGATATGTTGCTCCCTGTTTCTTGGAGTATGAATTTGACCGGTTGCATCATCTTATACATGGCTCCTTTAATGTTTTCATTTTTTTTGTAACCATATGCTCATTCTGAAATACGCTCTAAAAACAGGTGTGAGAGGACCAATTTAGGAATTTTGTAAAATGTTTAAACAAACTTAAACAAGTGAAGCAATCATGCTCAGTAACAGGAACATCCAGGAACCTCTGAGTGAGGTCCTACCTGCAGCCTCCCAATGAAAACGTGTAACATATTAAACTAAAAATACAACAAAAAAGGAGCCACTTTTAAAACTGTATCAGGCTGTGCCCTCAGTCCCTTAACAATTATCAAGTGGTGTTAAATGGAAAGGTGATGTACCACAGGTAAACATGCACATGTTTAAACTTTTTTGGAATGTGTTGCGGGAATCATGTGTGGAATAAGTGTATATTACAAAAACAATGACGTTCTTAAGATAAAACATCAAATATTGAGTTCTTGTACTGTTTTAGTTTAATACAAATGACAGAATGTACTAATCACCCTTACTAGCAATATACAGGCTGTTCCAACGTTTTTGGAAGTGTGTTTGTTTAATTACATTGGTCTGATTTCCTGTACGTCAAAATCTCCTGTTTTTTGTAGCATGGTGCCTTTATGTTAAAAATTCTCAGTTTACGTTTGGTAGTGTGCTCTGTATTATGTGCATAGCTGTGAACAATGCTGAGATTAATCACATCCATTTTTATGGGATATTGTTGCCCCCCACTGGAATAGGAGTGTCACAACGTCACTTTCAAGACGTGTTTGCATTCTTTTACATCATTGGAGATTTTCAAGAACTCTGCTTGTGTGGAGTAAACAGAGAGGAAGGACTGTGCGACTGGAGCTGGATCCGCCCATGTGTCCTGCTTGAGCTGCAAGATAATTTGTGGGCAGGGTTCATTCTGATGTGCTGAAGCTATTATGAGTAAACAGGCAGCAGGTTGCCGGTTTGCACAGTGGGCGGGCTTGGACAATTACATCAAGCTATATAACATCCAGTAAATACCTTCAAATTAATTTCCAGCCCGACAAAATTGTTTTGGCTTTTTAACCTGTGTTGCTGCCTCAGCATCTGTTTTGGCTTTAATTTAATTTCAGCTGACTTGTAGAGCAATTAGCTAATACTACAATGTAAATGCTAAAAAACAATGTTAGGATTGAAAACAAGCTACTCGGCTGTTGTGACAGGCGCTTGCCTGGCCAGTGAACAGGATTAGGGAAAATGCAGATGGGAGTGGACTAGGACTATAGGCACAGCCCAAAGTCAGTGCGTGTGTAGTGGGCAGGAAAAATGGTGGCCCAACACTAGATTTGGTAGATTTGATTAGTGGTTTAATCGGGTGGGGGCACACATTAATAATCAGGCCCATGAAGCCTCATGTGTAACTGGGGCCTGGGGTTAAACTGTGTTGGTCTGGCTGCTTGGTGTTGCACAACATTGTTGGCTTTACTGTTTGCTAATGACACTTTAAGTTTGATGTCGATTAGACACTGATCATGTGATACTGACACTAACAACAACATGGATGCTTCAGAGAGAACAACAGGAGAAGAGCCTGCTGATTTTGAACTCTGTATCTCTGGTTTCCTGAAGACTAGCAATGGGAACCTTGTCTTGAAGACTGTTATGAAAAGTCATGTAGGGTTGGAGTGGAGTATAAAAGTTGGTTACTATTAATTTTGCCAAGTTACAGAGCTCTAAACTTTACTGGCTCTCCAGACCACTCCAGTTTCCTGAAGACTAGCAATGAGATTCAGGGCTTGTTGGAAAAGGCATGTCACAATTAGCATCTTGGATTTGTCATGGAAGTCACTTGTTGCAAAGCTTTGCCTTCTCCTGTGGTTTTATTTATGTTGTTATCAGCAATTAGTCAACATAAACTCAACTGTCTACACTACGTGTGGGTTAAGTTTTCTTTTAGAAACTGAAACTCAGTCTCTGGTAAGAATGGAACCTGTAATAAAGTGAAGGAGCAGATTAAATATTAAAACACTCTAATATTTAGTTGTTTTTCTGTTGGATATGTGTTCTCTCTTATTTCATTAAACATTCTGCAGCACTGTAAATGAGACAGGCAGACCGATCCGCAGACGAATCTGGAGTGACACTTAAGGCGTGTAGCACAGTCATCATAGGCGAGCCTCATCCATCTCTGCCCGAACCGCCCTCGCATCCACCATTAAATCTGTGACTTTGCCAAAAATAAACCACTTGAGGAATAACAGTCTGAAACAACAGCGGACCTCATGCTCACCTCCCCCCACGCCTCAGTCACCGTCCTCTCACCACCACCATCCGTCTCACTCGTTCTTCTGCAGGTTTCACACTCAGGAGGAGCAGCCCGGGTCGCTTTCTTGCTGAATCGGGATATGTATTCCATTATTTACGTTTTGGGCTATGATTTGAAGGGTGTGAACACTCCCCCCGTGTAGCTGCAGCGTTTATTTTATTAAAAAGTCCCCGAGCTGACACAAACAGTCCCCAGTTCAATGAATAACGCAGGTCTTTTACGGCAGACGAGGGAATTATAGATTCAACGCAAGTCTTCCATGATGTGTACACAGAAACATCTTTTCTCATGTTGGATTTTGTTTACCCTCTCCTTTTTCCTTAAACTTTGATATAATTAGATGGTTAAAATGTAAATAAAGAGATTAGATAGCTGGAGTAGTCATAGTAGGAGCTTCAGCATGAGAGGCTAGAGCTAAACATGTAGGGTAGGAAGGTGGACATATGCATGGGTATTTGTGACATACACAGTCGAGTTACAAGATTATTACCTTTTATCAGGTATCTGGAGCCGTGCTGACTGCAGTGCATCCCACAGCTGCTGGAGGGTGTGTGAGGGAGAATCCATAGAGTAAACATGATGATCAAGGTGGTCCCACAGATGCTCAATTGAGTTTAGGTTTGGGAATTAGGTTGCCAGGGTAGTACTTGGAAGTCTTGGTCATTCTCTTCCTTCTCTTGCTTTATGAGCTATACGATGACATTCTTGAAAGTTAGAAAGTAGGAAGTGACTCGACTGTGTTTATATGCAGTGAGTTTACTAGGCTGTTTACTTTTTTCAAATAATAATAATAATAATAATAACTAATTTTATTATTATAAATAATAATAAATGTTTATTTATAGAGCACCTTTTATACCATTGGCAGCTGAAAGTGCTTTACAGACAGTTGACATCATTAATGGGAAGCAACACTACTACATACCCCCACACACACGCATATATATATATATTTATCATACCCAAAATACATATACATACACACACACCCACACACGCACACACAAAGACACATATACACATACACTTAAATGCTATGTAATGTAGTTTTAACTAAAGAGATAAAGAGATACGTATTTTAATGTTTCTTAAACGTGAGCACAGAGCTTGACTGTCTAACAAGCTGGAATTGAGTTCCACAGTTTAGAAGCATAATAACTGAAAGAGGTCTCTTTATGTTTCCTGTATTTTACAGAAGGTAATTACAGAAGGCCAGAAACTGTAGATCTATAATCCCGAGCTGGAACATAAACAGAGAGACATTCTGTGATGTAAGCAGGTGCTAAATTATTAAAAGCTTTATAGAGAAGTAGTAGAACTCGATTCTAATAGATACAGCCAGTGCAGCTATTTTAGAACAGGAGTGATATGAAGTCTCCTTTTATTTTTTGTTAGGATCCGAGCTGCTGCGTTCTGTACAGAGTTGCAGGGGATAAACGGTTCTCTTAGGAACCCCAGTAAGAAGAGCATTACAGTCATCAGTTTAGAGACAAAAAATAATTCACCAGTATTTCTTGAATGATAAAAAGCTGTTTTAGTGACTGCATTTACATGCGGGATAAAACTGAGCTCAGAGTTTAAGATCGCACCCAGGTTTCATACTTCAGGTTTAATGTTAGTAGCTAAAGGTCAGAGTTTGTCATGAAGCATCGTTCTCTGAGTTGTATTACCGAAAATCAGTATTTCATTTTTGTCTTCATTTAGTTCTAGAAAATAAAGACATTCACTGAGAAATATGCTGCATCAAAATCTGTTATTTAAAACAAATGAAGACATTTCAGTTTCCTGTGATATGGGCCCTTTAATATTATGATTTTAATTCTGTTGTGTTTTTTTCACATGCTGAGCCACTTTATTGACCTCTGAATCTTATCACCACTGAGACATTAGTTTAATAGGTTTAGGAGTGTAACCATGTAATAAATTATGTAAGAATGTAATTACATTTAAAGGATTATATAATGTAAATCAGTTTTATAATGTAACAAATAATAACTGATTCTCAGGGGTCCTGTAGGGCTTTGAGCACTGATTGATGACTGTGAGAGTGGGAGTCTGAGGGATTTTTGGCTGCAGGTGGCAAAAGCACATGAAGCTGATGTCGCCAGCAAATGTCTTCCCTCACAGAAAGTCCCCATTCGTTCTGTAATTCGCATTAACACGGTTGTGAGCAATAAGAGTTAGAAGATTAAACAGCTTTATCCCCTCCACACACTCAGTACAGAACAGTAAATATCACAGCTGAGGAGGCGATACATTATCTACATCCACAGAAAGCCGTATATATACACTCATCATCAGAATGATGTAATAATGGTTATGCAATGCTATTTGGAAGGAAGATAAAGGTGAGCATGATGATGAATTTACACTGATATGGGTAATATTAATTGAGCTACCAAAGGTTCCCTATGTAGTTGTACAAATACAGACCATAGTCCTTCTATCGATTAGGTGCGGATGACCAAGACACAGCACCGGATGAGCTATCATTTAACTTCAACTACAGCATCTGATCCAATCATATCAGACATCACCACCAAGTCAGTGTCACTGCAATGCTGAGAATGATGTATACCACCCACACAGACACACACGCACACATATATATGTATATATATATATACACATATACATGTGTGCGTGTGTGTGTGTGTGTGTAGCCTAAACTTGGAAAATTTCCCATGGCGAAGTTCTCTGACAGATGACCCGTCTAAGCAGTATCTAATTAATTCATTAAGCTGATAGGCTGCTGCTAATGAAATGTTATGCAGAGTGAGATGCATCGAGTCCGAATAATGAGTCACTTAGAATAGAGGGAAGAAAAATGACTAACTCTTTTCATATTTTGTACATATAATATATGTTTTAAAGCCCTTTCTCTCTGAAATGCTGATTCCATCTCCATTTCTGACTGTTTATGACTACACTGTCATTTCTGATTTGGCTCCGGTTTGAATGCTGAGCTCTGTTGGAAGTGACTTACCGCCTGCTGCTACTGAAAGAGGCCATAAATGTCGCTTTTCTGTCTCGGTTTTCTTCCCTTTCAGAAACAGAGCGGAGGAGAGATGAAGGGCATCTCGCATTTTAAATCAATCTTCTCTCACATATGTACTCTTTTTCTAGGAGAAAGAGAAATTCCCCAAAAACACAGGGCAATCCATATGTAGCTGGGCAGAATGCTTGTTGTTGTGCTCCTGCACTGCAGCATGTAGGATTTGACTTGACACTATGACTGTCAGGTTAAAGTGCAGAACGTTCAACTTTCATTTGAGCATCTAAACTAAGAGAAGCATGTAGGAATTGCAGCATTTTTATACATAAATACATAATGGACTGCCTACACATCATCACTCAGCTGCAAGCCATTGTCTATTATGTAAAACCGCATTCTGAGTATAATGCATTCTTGTCCAAATACTGTCTTGATGACTTTCTTTCCTGTTCTACAAGATCCACATTTTTCATAATGTTTTTTCTCTCCTTCTTTGCTGTTCTTTATATTCAGTTTCCAAACTTTGACACTTTTCTCTGTCTCTCATTTTCTCCCTGGGCTCAGTGAATTTGGTGTCTCAGTTGGTGGTATCTCCAGCAGGGCAGAAGAACTCCTCCTGTTATCAATAGACCTAAACGTCCACTTCAAGCAGCAGGAAGCACAGCATGGATAAACTCCGTTTGAGGTTGATTTCCACTGATATAGGATAAGTTAGTTCATTCTGATTCAGGATAATTTACACCAATTCAAAATCAGTTCTTTTGAAGAATGATACAGGGTTATTTAATTACTACTGATTCAGAAAAAGGGCTAAGACATTAGGGCTAACATTAAAGCAAACTTCTGGAAAAAGACAGCTTGGTTAATCTCTAATGTAAAGCTGGTCTGGTGCTGGTTTTATGTCCAAAACACAGTATATCCTGCTAAACAGAGCTAACACAAGAGCTAAAATATATGGATACGACTAGATGTAACAAAGCTAGCACTAGAGCTTAAACTAGGGATAAGCCTAAAGCTAGTAATAGAGCTAACACTACAGATAAGGCAGGTTAACAGAGTTAAAATTAGAGCTAAAACTAGAAAAAGTACAGTGGTGTGAATTTTTTATTATTTGCATGTTTGTCACTTCTAAATATTTCAGATCATCAAGGAATTTTGGCCCACTCATCTTTGCAGAATTGTTGGAATTCAGTCACATCGGAGGGTTTTTGAAGGTGGACCTGCTGGTGTGTTTTGGATCATTGTCCTGCTGCAGAACCCAAGTTCGTTTCAGCTTGAGGTCACAAATAGATGGCCGGATATTCTCCTTTAGGATCTTTTGGTAGACAGCAGAATTCATGGTTTCATTTATCACAGCAAGTTATCCAGGTCCTGAAGCAACAAAACAGCCCAGACCATCACACTACCACCACCATATCTTACTGTAGGTATGATATTCTTTTTCTGAAATGCAGTGTTACTTTTATGCCAGATGTAATGGAACACACACCTTCCAAAAAATTCAACTTTTGTCTCGTCATATTATTCCAAAAGTCTTGGGGATCATCAAGATGTTTTCTTGCAAAACTGTGACGAGCATTAATGTTCTTTTTGTTCAGCAGTGGTTTTCATCTTGGCACTCTGCCATGCAGGCCATTTTTGCCCAATTTTATTTCTTATGGTGGAGTCGTGAACACTGACCTTAACCGAGGCAAGTGAGGCCTGCAGTTCTCTGGATATTGTTGTTGTGGGGTCTTTCCACTGGAGTTTCTCATTTGTTCCTGAATTTCTTTGGATCCTGGCATGATGTCTAGCTTTTGAGAATAGTTGGTCTACTTCGCTTTGTCAGGCAGGTCCTATTTAAGTGATTTCTTGATTGAGATCAGGTGTGGCAGTAATCAGGCCTGAGTGTGGCTAGAGAAATTCTGGTGTGATAAACCACAGTTAAGTTATGCATTAACTGGAGGGCAAACACTTTTTCACACATGCCATGTAGGTTTGGATTTTTTTCTCTCTTAATAATAAAAACTTAATTCAAAAACTGCATTTTATGTTTAATTGTGTTGTCTTTGACTAATATTTAAATTTGTTTGATGATCTGAAACATGTAAGAGTGACAAACTTGCACAAAAATAAGAAATCATGAAGGTGCAAACACTTTTTCACAGTACTGTATATACTCTGACTAGTATATACTCTGTACTAATCTTCATAGTATGAGTTCAGCAGAGTAGTACACAAAACATTATACGAACTGCATTGTTTCTTACTAACAGAAAGTGATGAGGCTCAGGTCATACCAAGCTGGACTCTGAGAGCTGCTTCAGTGGTCAACCAGCTTTACCAGCAAGGTTTTGTGCATGATCATGCTGGTTGACCAACAAAGCCAGCAAGAACATACTGGTCAACCAGCCTTAACAGCAAGGTTTTGCTTGTTGACCAGCAAAACCAGCACCAAACCAACAATAACCAGCATAAACCAGCTTGGAACAACATGATTTGATGTTGGTCTAAGCTGTTTTTTTTTCAGTGAGGTAAATCTAACACTACTCTGAAAACAAGAGGATAGCAGACCACCCACTGCAAGCCCAGCTGATTTAATAAGCATTAAGATACCACTTAGTAATCCAAAAAGTTTTAATATTGCCTAAATATAATATTGTCAATTTAATTTTGAAAACTTCTGTCTATTACAAATAAGAAAACAGAAACCGATATGACCACATGTGGTTTTCTTTATTAGAATAAGCAAATTAGTGATTTTGTTCATACTGACCAAATATCAGAACAAATATTCATATCTGATATTATTTGTACTAAATGAAAGATAAAACAGCTTGAGACCCGGACTTGCTTGGTGTGCAACTTTAATTTCTCATAGCAATTTCACAAATCCCAATTTGTGATTAGTAGGACATAAGTATAAAAACTAAACGTTGTCTTTGTACAGGAAGTTGTTTTGGCAAAAAACAATGTCCTCATATGAGGACAACATTCTAAAAAGTATCATGGTGCAGAGCAGAAATGCATGTCCTCATATGAGGACGCTGGGGTCTCAGGAGGTTAAGTGTCTATTTGAAATTGTTCTAAAATAGATCTTAGTGCACCATCCCTGCTGAACTTTGCTTGTTCTTGGGAGCTCTTTCGCCTACTTGAGCCAAAACAGAGAAGGTGCGTTCAGCACAGTGACAAGTGCCACACGCCAGGCAAGGTTGTTTGTGCATGCTTACCCCTGCCCCTGGGTTGGGTTGCCAGATACCATGACACATAAAACACACATAAAGAGACTGAGGAAAACCCTTTTGATTTGTGTCACAAGGAAATCTGGAGTTTAACAGGAGACCCATCAGGAACAACTGCGAAAAAGGTTAGAAATATGGAGACTCACGTAAAAAACCGTGAGTGTTGGCATGCATGTACTTCATATTTGGGGCAAATGAAAACACATTTGGGTATTTCAGTGATTCCTGGTATTTGTGTTCTTGAGTGCACCTACCAGGATTCAACTTGGCAGAGCACAGGAGAAAACAAATTGAGAAACCACTGACACGCTTCATATGCACCTGGAAGCTCACATTTGACCTCAAACAAACTGTGCACAGCTTTGGAAAGTTGTATGAGAGCCACTTAAGCCCAAAGAGGCAGATGTGGAAAGACAGGATAGAGAAAATGCTGCTTGTCAGGAGTTACTGTATTCCTCTTACTGTACTCAGACTGCGGAGCACGACCAGACTGGAGATGGGCCAGGCTAAAGTGAGCCAGCGCCATTTTAGATGCTAGTGCTTAGCCAACGCTGATACACATGAACAAGTTTTGTCCATTCTAAATTAAACACTAACATTTGAAGCTTGTAAAAGTCATTCCATGTGTGGAATGCTTGTAACAGATATTAACATGCATTAGATTTTGTATGTATAAGTTTTACAGGGACTCAAAGGCTGATTAGCATAGCAAGTGTGCTACTTGGCTATGTTTATGTACTTTAGGCCATTTTGACATGTTTTGACTGCACAGTTGCTGTTCTATATCTACTTAATTTAACACATTTTAATGCATTTTTACAATATGTTAATCTCGCTAATGTGTTAATAGAACAGAAAAATGCCACAGTAGAGTTGTGTGTTAACTTGTTTTCACTTCAGTCAACATATGATTTGACCAGGACAGTTAAAATGCTGTATACTGTCAATAAATGTGTGTGTGATTGATCACGCGTGTAAGTCTAGAATGGTGTGTGTGTTTTAGCATGGATGGCCCGTCCATACACCCCTCACATCTATAAATGAGACCCTGAGGGACTCACACACAGACACACTGAACAGCACATCAATCACTCACACACACAATTACGCTCACTCCGCTGTCCTCCATCACATTATCAGTCTGTTACTGTCTGACAGACAATCGTCACCTAATGTGTCGGAGTGCGACGGCACTCAGTCTGACATTCAGAATGAAAATCAGCTCAGACTGAACACGAGCTGCTTTATATTTCACCATTTCTCACATTTACAGATAACACTTCTGAAAAAGCTCATCCCTTAAAACAACATTGATGTATTTCAGACACATTATTCATGGCAGCCATGTTAATAAGTGAATTCAGGTAAGTGAAGGTGAATTTAGTAAAAAATTCAACATTTCTACATCATAAATTAATGAAAACAAAGTGATGCAGGAAGGTTTAATGTGAAATGTGCTGTTCTAGAGATATTCAAGTCTGAACAGAGTGAGAAGCACAGTGATAAATTGGACAAAGACATTCAATATGATATGTTGAAACTGAGAAATTGTTTATTGCACCAAATCGCATATTGTACCAAATGTTTTCAATGGTTAGCCGGACTGGATTTCAGAAGGGCCAGTTTAGCACATAGACTCTTTTACTACGCAGCCATCCTATTGTAAGGTGTGCAGAAAGTGACTTGCCATTGTCTTGCTGAAATAAGCAAGACCTTCCTTGTAAATATCATTCAGCATTATTGGCGCCTTAACAGATGTCCATCTTAAACCTGCTCAAGTCTGGTGCAGGCAGCTGTGTTTCTGGATCTGTAATTATCTGGTGGGGCTGCACAAGGGAAATCTGATCCTATAAAGTGATATACACTACAGAATGGTGTCTATTTTTAATGCAGTGCCTTCTGAGGGCCCAAAGATCACAGTCATCCAATATTGGTTTTGAGTTGTATCCCTTACACAGAGATTTCTCAGTATTCTCTGAATTGTTTTATGATGTTATGCACTGTAGACAATGAAACCCCCCAGTTCTTCATTGCTTCGCATTGGGAAACATTCTTGAATTGTTGCCCTATTGGCCCTTTACAGAGACGTAAACCCTCCTAGTCTCTTAGATCTGAAAGGCTCAGCCTCTTAGTGTTACTGACCTGTTGGCAATCAAGTTAATTAGTTGTGAGATGTTCCACCAGGTGTTTTTAGCATTACACCCCTGTACCAACGTTTTTGTTTTTTTTTTCAAATGAAAATAGCCCTATACTTTTCAGAAACCAAAAACATTTCTCAGTTTCACATTCATACGTTGCCTTCCTACTATTTTCAAATAAATATAGGGTTTAAATTATTAGCACATCATTGCATTGTGTTTTTATTTACCTTTTGCAAAGCTATTCAATGTTTTTGGAAAAAAAGATGAAATAGTTATGTATATTGCACAATTGTAGGCTGTATAAGTACGCTGTATCACTATATAGTACACTATTTTAGGCTGTTTGTATAAGTACTCTGTATTCACTATATAGTACACTATTTTAGGCTGTTTGTTAAGTACGCTGTGTTCACTATATAGTACACTATTTTGGGCTGTTTGTATAAGTATGATGTGTTTATTATATAGTGCAATATTTTAGGCTGTGTGTGAATGTACAGTCTGGTCAGTATATAGTGCACTATACTAGGTTATATGTTAATATGCTCTCTGTTCAGTATGCAGTGAAACATTTTAGGCTGTGTGAGAAAGTATGCTGTATTCAATATCCAGTGCATTATTTTAGGCTGTGTGTGAATGGACGCTGTGTTCAATATACAGTGCAGTATTTTAGACTGTGTCCAAAGTACACCCTATTCACTACAGTGATATTGATTTACATGTCTGGTGTTATGAAGACGTCTGTAAAACATCAAATTTACATTTGTGCATATGTGATGCACAAATTATGGCATCAGTGTAAATTGGTGGGGTGTATTGGTGGTGGCCATTACTTTTTTAGCTACATTAGCCTTGTAGCTCCAGTGCTAAAACAAACTTCAGACTCTAAACATATCTTGGCTAATAGACTTCATTTGGGGTGAGGGGGCTGGATAGCATTGTTTTTCAGCCAAACCATCACTTTAAAGAGGATTCTAAAATCTATTTTAAGCCTTGTGAGTTGCAGTGAGCAGAGGTTTTGATCCGACTCTGTGTGAGCCGTGTATTGGCCAAAGGTTTCTGACCGCTTTTGGCCCCTGAGGATCTGGTGGTCGGTGATGGAGCAGATGGAGCAGAGCCCGGGGCACTGACACTTTAACACAGAGAGCGAGCAGAACCACACTGTGAAACAATCTGCGCCAATCAGAACAGAGAAAGAGAGTGAGAGAAAGAGAGAAGGAGCGGGCTGAGAGACAGAGAGGGAGTGAAGTAGAAAAAGACAGCATTAGAGAGAATGGGAGAGAGTGAAAGAAAGAGCCAGAGACACAGAGTAGAGAGGGAATGAAGTAGAAAGAAAGGGAGAGGAGTAGAGATAAAAAGAGAGGAGGAAGAGTTGAGTGTTCAGCTGTACATCATTATTCTTATGTACCCTAAACCTATACACTTCTGTCACTGTCTTACGTATTAAAGACATATAGTACATACTGATGATTTTACAAAATCTACCAAAAATCCATAGCAGACACTGAATAATTTATAGTAAATATTGAATAATCCATAGTAGAAACTGAAGATTTTATAGTAAAAGCTGAATAATTCATAGTAGATTTAGACTAATTCATAGTAGAAACTGAAAAATCCATACTGGCTACTGAATAATACATACTGAATGTGCCATTTTTCTTATGTTTGCACTGTTATGCTGCTTTCACATTGAAGAATTCATTTTAGAAAATGTAGAAGTTTTAATTTGGTTATCATTTTTGATTGATTATGTGTTGCTTCAGTATTTCATTGTTATTTATGATTCAGTGCATTATTTCATAATTTGGAAGGGATTAGTTGTATGCTAAAATAATACTAAAAGGTAATGTTTATACTACAGCAAAAAATAAATAAGCATTTATTCTGACTTGATGCGGTATCTGTACCTGCACCTGCATCTCTGTGTGTCTGTATCTCTTTCTCTGCGTCAGTCTCTGGGGAGTTTGACGCTGAGAGATGTTTATTCACTTTCTCAGTAAAGAAGGTTTTGGCTGTGTCGAGGCAAAACTAGATGAAAGCAGATCAAACAGGTATGTTTGTTTCTCTGCACGCAGAAGGAATTCTGCTATTCTCTCTGAAACTGCACACTGAGAACTCCTGTCCTCAAAGAACAGACAAAGAAACATCGATTTGTGCTATTTGATCAGCGTGTCAGGAATAATATTTGGGTTCTGCTGACAGAGAGCAGCGATAGGATGGAAAAGACCAAATATTGAGTTTTGGAAAGCTAACGGATGAGCTTGTGCAATAAACAGAGAAGCAGAAGATTCAGTTTAAGAGAGAGAGATAGAGGATATTCAAGGTTACACAAATTCACAGCTTTATTTTCTAGGTTTTCCCCAAATAAGGGTTTTTTTTTTCAGTTAATGCACTTCCTCCACAATTTGATTCCAAATCTACCACCTCACGAAGGATTTAAACTTGGCAGCTGTGTCAGCCCAGAAGCTGGACTGAGGTAAATGAATAAATCTCAATACCAAGGTCCACCATCTGAAAGCTATTAAAGGGTCCATATCCTATATTTTTCTTCTTGGTTTTTTCCCCCTAAATTCCTCTTTTATCATTTGTACAGAAGCTGGCATCTATTAATTTTTAAAAAGGCTTGACTCATTATGTCAAAAAAATTAAATACTTTATAGTTTCTGCTAAAAAATGCTGCAGTTTATTATATAAATGTATTATCTAATTTAATTTCTAAAGTATTTTTAAAAGCCAACCTCCAGAAAATAAAAAGAGGAACGTCACAGTTCAAATCTAACTGATATAAATGATGTCAGAAAAGAGATCTTTTACACTACCGTAGACATTACATACAGATTCATACAGAATATTAGCAATCACCTGGGATAACACAGCAACAGTCTAGCAACACCTCTGTTACCACCAGGCATATCATAATAAGAGACGGGCAACACCTTAGCAACCACATGGGAGAACAAAGCAACAGTCTAGTAACAACTTAGCCACTACCTGCGAAATCGCAGCAAGAATCTAGCAACACTCTGGCAACCTCCTGGGATATCATAGCAACACCTTAGCAACCACCTGGGGTATCATAGTAATAGTCTAGCAACATTTAGCAACCACCTGGAATATCATACAAAGAGCTTATCAACACCTAAGCAACCTCTTGAAATAACAGTAACAATCTAGCAACACCTTAGCAACTACCCGAGATATCATAGGTAGAACATAACAACACCGTTGCAATCACCTGGGATATCATAACAACAGACTAGCAACACCATAGCAATCTACTGAGATACAGTAGAAATGCCTTTCTGTTTAGTTTGGGTCCACGTACATTTGAAGTTGATTTTTTTCTTTGGCAAATTTGTCTGGTTTTAATCTCTATGTAAACAACTTGTTTGACCTTTTTAAAGGCACTATAGTTAGTAAATAAATGAATGATAAATCTTATTAGCAGTAGTAATAGCAGCAACAAAACAAAATCCTAACCACAGAGAAAGAGAGAAATAATGCAGAATAAAGTAAATTAAAAAAATAAAATAATAACAGTAATGACTGAAGCTGAGATGTTAAGGATGCAGCTGTTGCTAAGAGACTGCAGCTGTAGTTTAGTTTTCTCTGCTTAGTTAAGACTTAGCACGCTTGTGCATCTACCTCTGTAACTTAGGGGCTGTAGAAGGGTTTGGACTGCTGCACTGTTTGAGGTTTGTGTCCAAAAACAGGCTGGCAGAAGCGGCGGAGCAAGAGCTGACAATTATAGGCCTTAATCCGGCCCGCCGGAGACGGACCCCTGTGCAGGCTGACAGATGGTGTGAGATATTACAGCCTTTAAAGCCGGCAAACTGAGAGCGACCCACCAAGACTGAACACAGTGCGCTGATCCAGCAACCCAGCAGGACTGGACTGGATCTCACTCTCAACATCGAACTCACACGCACAGAGAGAAATTATGCCAACACTGATGGCACCTACTGACCTCTGACCTCCACCACTATCCAGTTAAACACCAAACATGCTTTGCTACAATTCTGCGCAGCTGATCTGAGACCTGTGAAGGTCAGGAGGGGGGCTTCCCAAATGCATACGATCAGACTAGATATGTGTGTCTACACTATTTGCCCATTGGTCAACTTCTCTTACCACATCAGTGTGAGCTTCTTCAATTATTACAGTTACGTATACTGTATGCAGGTGCTTAAGGTTAGAACACTGGTTAGAATACATCCGGGAGCAGCTTTTCTTATTTAAAGCTTAGATATCTGATCTGGTTTTCTCCTCAATAATGGAGTGCCTACAGCAAAGTGCCTCTTTGAGGCCTTTAGAAAGAAGGCTGTAGATGACTGTAAGTCTGGAAAGGAGTTTACGATGATTTCCAAAATACTGGAAATCAGTCATTCTGCTGTGTAGGTGATCATCTACAAGTGTAGATTGTCAACATGTTCCCTTCAGCTTTAGGCAATCTCAGCTAATCTAACCCAAAGTCAAACAGCAAGATGCCAATAGACGTGTTTAAGAAACCCCAAATTTTACTACAGCATCTGCAAGTAGCTCTTGCCATTGAAGTACATGCATATACCTTTTCAGTAAGACTACAAATATTTGACATGGAGGAAGCCCTTGCAGTCCACAAAGAACACAAAAAAAACAAAGTTTGCTAATGAGTATCTAGGTAAGGACCCAGACTTCTGGAACAATGTGATGCAAACAAATGAGTCACAGATAGAATTAGCAGAAGCCATTTTTTTACCAAAAATCTCGCTTGCAATCCAAGAATTGACTATGATTTTTTTTCATACCAGGAAATGCATGAGGAGAATGCACAGCTGAAGAACTAGACATGTCAACAGGATAATGATCCCAAACATACAAATAAATTAGTGCAAGGAATGGAATAAATGAACGGTTATAAAATGGCACTGTAAATGAAGTAACTTTTCAAACATTACACAACTGAAAGAATTCTTTGTTAAAATATAATTCTAGTACTAGTAAAGAAGGAATTTCAGGCAAAAGTTACATTTTTATTGTTTTTCTTTCTGTTACATAAAGAGAATCTATACATACTGTTTAAAGGAGCAATCTGCAAGTTGACACAACCTGTCAAATTTATATTCCAGACAACAGGGAACATATCCCAAGAAAATGCACAATCCTCTCATCTCATTTACGTCACTCTGAACCAGCCTAGTGGATATGCAGCATCAAACTTAAGATGACTAAACTATGCTAAATCAGTTTAGCATCAGATTTCATCCTGATTCTCACCATGGGCATCTTAAGGGGTGGAAAGCAGCTTCACTGTTAACTTTTGTTTTACTTTTGTTGCTGCTGAATGTGGTTTCAGGCTGGGAGCAGGTGGCATTGGTTGATTGCTAAAAGCTTTATCCTTTGATGTATATATTCTTAATTTTACTGGCTGCCTGTTCTCAAATAATCCAACCGAGGGCAGCACCTTCAACATGATTGACAGGAGGTTACAGTATGCTGCAGTGCTACTTCTTCGTCCTCTCATGTTTGACTGATTTGGTATGTCCTAGTGAGATACAAAGCAGAATTGCAAGACCGGATAGGCTGGGGCTATTAACCTTCTCATTTTCCTCCACCTTGATCTTTCTCCTTCTTCATGTCTCTCCTTGCCCCGTACTCAAACACTTCTCCACACAGTATATAACTGGACTGGACTAAGAACCTAAGCCTGTGCCTGTGCATGATTCTGTATGCATGTAAATAAGACTGTTGCAGAACAGACTAGACTAGACTAGACCAGACCAAGTTCCGCTCATACGTCTTTGTATGTGCAAATAAACTCTAGACAATGCCAAAGAGGTCTGGTCTTCTGTCTCGTGAATGTTCCTGACAGCTGAATATTTAACACGTAGACATACCATCAAAACTGCTATTTCGTCTCATTCTGTAGATAACATAATTTCTGAGCAACTAAAAATCGGACAAATTGCTCCATTAACTGAACTGTTTTCAAACTGAGTTTAACTGAATGTGTGGTAAGGTTCAGGAAGGACACTGTGGCAATTTAATTATCACTTTAAGTTTCACATTATATCAGGGTTGGAGCTATTACGGAAATAATGAGCCCTGTGCTGCAGTCGAAGCCGTTGTTCTAAAAGTCCTCATAGAGTTTCTTCACAGAAATGGCAATGACTGTACTGACTTGGCAATCTGCTAATAAAGGATTTTTAATGGAAATTTAAACAAAAGATCCTATAAAAGACTTTTTAAATGGTTCCAAGCCCTCCATTTTGGTCTGGAGATAATGGACCACCATCTGGAGGAGGGTTCTTCGTCTCAAACAAAGCTGTTCCTCTTAAGCTCTGCACAAATATTCATTCTGGCCTGCCATAAGCTCTTCGAACCGTTTACAAATAGCCAGGACTTTCTGCTTTTTTACCTGCACCTTCAAAGAAATTGGCATTATTTTATTCAGTCGCATTAACATCATGCCAAAAACTGCGGACGAAGCATGAGCCAGGAAACTACAGATGGCGCCGTACTGGTTGAAGACAAACTTAGCTGGACCACAGAAGGCCTACTTCAGAAGTTTAAAAGTTTAGTGGTTTTAAAAATAGCGCAATAACTTCGTCCACAAGCTTCATGCGCTGGACGATACTGCTGATGATACAAGGCTGTTATGTGTGTGCGTCTTCGTTTTCAAATGTGGTGCTTGTATCCTTGATGAATGTCATTCCGCATTTCCAGATTTAGACACAGTTAAAGATCCACACAAATCTGGACTCGCTGTAATGGCAGCGTGTGATTCAGGAGGAGGGAAGTTTCCAGGTTAATTACGCTCGCTGCGCACCGACAGGTTTACCGTTTGGCAATCAGCGGAACAACAATAAACAAAAGAAACGGCACATTTAATTTGTAACTTGCTTTTCATTTTAGAGAGGAAATTGCAGGCTGCATATAAATGGAGGTTTGAGTGGAGAGTGAATTTTCTTCCTGCTGGATCTCGTATATAAACATGAATAATAATTTAGCTCCAGCTTATATTTATTCTCTTTTGAAGCCATTTTCCTGTACAGATTTGATTTGGCTGTTGTTTGATATTAGAGTGGCACAGCATATGCAATTTATTTTTAAATTAAATTAGGGTCAGATGTAATATCCACACATTGTTGAAGTTTTAAGACATATTGCTCAGTCCACAGTCCACACAGTCCATGACTGGCAAAGTTTAAATAAGTAGTGAATGTGATATCATATACACAAACACGTTTACATTTGACTGCCTGTTCAGCCTATAGAATAGTTTATATAGTAGTTATGCTGTAGTATAGAGTGGCCTCACCCATTCAACCTAGCAGTTTAGGCCTTCCCAATTTAACTACAGTACTGTAGCCCCACACATTCTGCATACAACATTTTAGTTCTGCCCATTTATTTTACAGTAGCTTAGTCCCACCCATTCAGCCAACACCAGTTTAGTCCCTCCTATTCAGCTAACAACCACAGTCCATTCCCATTAAAGGGTGTTCCTGTAGTTAGTCTTCTTTAGAGTTGTTGTAGAAGAAGTTGTGCTGCTTCTGACTGTCAGAAAGTAAATGATTTTAGTTTTGATTTCATAATGTTATATTTTATAATTTTGTAACAATAACAATAATAATAATAATAATAATAATAATAACAATAATAATAATTTATATATAATATATTGTACACCCTATAAACCTGCACAAATATGATCTTCATGACAGAATCATCAGAAGAGAACCTCATCACAAAAAAGCAAAATCAGAAGTTTGAACCAATTAACACTCAGACCAGCCTTAAGCATTTTGAACACATTAATGAAATTACATGAAATTAAACCAGAACATCTTGACTGCAATCAGCAAAGGTACATGTGTAGAAAAAGGGCTGTGGAATTTCAGGAACTGAACACCTCTCCAACTGTCAAGCAAGGTGGTCCTTGATCAGGCTTTAGGCTTGTGCTTTGGCCCGTGGTACAGGGAACATTTTACAGATAGATGGAAAAATTAATTCCATTAAACACCATCATATTCTAAAAGCACACATTACATCATCTGTAGAAAAGTTGTAGATAAAAAGAAAGTGGCTTTCAAAACAGGGTAATGATCATAAGCACACCTCAGAATTAACAGTAGACTACTTTGGGGCCTAAGTTATGCCATTGCCCTCACAGTCCTCCAACCTAAACATCATTAAAAAACTATGGACAGACCTCAAAAGAGGTACTCTAGCAAAAATGTTACCATATCAAAAGATACATTTTGCAGACTCCTTTTAAATGATCACATGCATTATAAATAAAAACAATGTGTATTATTTGTCTTTAATTGGCTGCATAACTGTTTGGAGCTTTATAATTGCCATCATCTCTCATAGTAGTGACTGACAGTGCTGCTGTGCTGTGTTTGGCAGGTGACTCGGGGTTTCCATAGTAACTCCCATAGTTTAAACAAAGTGATGTACAAACCGGATTCCAAAAAAGTTGGGACACTAAACAAATTGTGAATAAAAACTGAATGCAATGATGTGGATGTGCCAATATCTAATATTTTGTTTCAAAATTTCATGGCGTCAACAAATCCCAAAAAAGTTGGGACAAGGCCATTTTTACCACTGTGTGGCATCCGCCCCTTCTTCTTACAACACTCAACAGACGTCTGGGTTAGGGTTAGGGTTAAATGCAGGGTCAACATGCAGGGTCTTCCCTGAAAGAGATGACGTCTAGATGAGAGCATATGTTGTTCTAGAACCTGAACATAGTTCTCTGCATTAATGGTGCCTTTCCAGACATGCAAGCTGCCCATGCCACAAGCACTCATGCAACCCCATACCATCAGTGATGCAGGCTTCTGAACGTAGCGTTGATAACAACTTGGGTTATCCTTGTCCTCTCTGGTCCGGATGACATGGCGTCCCAGTGTTCCATAAAGAACTTCAAATCGTGACTCATCTGACCACAGAACAGTCTTCCATTTTGCCACACTCCATTTTAAAAGACCCCTGGCCCAGTGCAAACGTCTGAGCTTGTGGAGCTTGCTTAGAAATGGCTTCCTTTTTGCACTGTAGAGTTTCAGCTGGCAACGTCGGATGGCACGGTGGATTGTGCTCACTGACAATGCTTTCTGGAAGTATTCCTGAGCCCATTCTGTTATTTCCTTGACAGTGGCATTCCTGTTTGAGGTGCAGTGACGTTTAGGGGCCGGAGATCACGAGCATCCAATAGAGTTTTACGGCCTTGACCCTTACGCACAGCGATTATTCCAGATTCTCTGAATCTTTTGATGATGTTATGCACGGTTGATGATATTAACTTAAAAGTCTTTGCTATTTTACGCTGGGTAACACCATTCTGGTATTGCTGCACTATCTTTCTGCGCAACAATGGTGGAATTGGTGATCCTCATACCATCTTGGCTTCAGAGAGACACTGACACTCTGAGAGGCTTTTTGTATACCCAATCATGTTGTCAATTAACCTAATTAGTGTTAATTGGTCTTCCAGCTGTTCGTTATATGCTCAATTTCCTTTTTCCATCCACTTATTGCTACTTGTCCCAACTTTTTTGGGATTTGTTGACGCCATGAAATTTTGAAAGAACATATTTTTCCCCATAAAATGATACATTCTCTCATTTTAAACTTTTGATCTGTGATTTGTGTTCTATTCTGAATAAAATATTAGACGTTGGCACCTCCACATCATTGCATTCAGTTTTTATTCACAATTTGTTTAGTGTAACGTTTTTGGAGTCTGGTTTGTATATTCATATTTCAGATATATGGGTTCTTAATGCACATGCGAGACAAAAACACAAGCTGTGCCACAGAACTCACTTTGGTGAAGAAATCTTCCATTGTCATCGATGACACAGAGGTCACAGCAGGACAAAACTAAATGTCTTTTCATCCTTTCAGCCTTTTTTACCACTCTCTCTCTTTTAAAGGTCTTCCTTAAATTGCTTTCTCTCCTCTTCAGTTTGTCTGTCCTCTGACTCTTTCAGGCCAAAACTGCTTAAGAGCAAAGCTGACACCAATGATTTCCCATTTCAGTCACATCTCCTTTAGAGATATCCCAGGACACGCGCCCTTTTCTCTTCCGCTCAGACTAAATCGATGCTATAGGAAACACCACATGCTCAGCAACTCGTTTACATGCAGTCATGCCCATCTCGCACATAGCAGTGTACAAGTCCTTACGCTATTAGCAAATGATTCATAGATATACAGAATAACTAATAGTACATACTGAATCATTCATAGTAGTTAAGAATAATTTATAGCAGTATTGAATATTTCATAATAGATACTAAAAAAATAATGGTAGATAACAAATAATTCATAGTGGACGCTGAGCAATACTTCCTGAATCATTAACACTAGACAATGCATAATTTATAGTACTGAATAATTCACAGAAGATACCTGACACTTTGATCAATCTGACATGACTGTTTTGATGATATGGTTATGTTTGTGCAGAAGGTCTAAAACCAAATCCCATAGCAGTAATGGGAAAATTCAGAGCTCTGGTTTAAAAGCGGGCGGGAAAAGGCTGTATTGATTTCTCTGTAGATCCTGAGTAATTCATAGCTGATACCAAGCAAAGTAGATTCAGTCAGGAAATGAGGTCTAAACACAAGAGATATTGGGTATATTGTAAAAGACTGTATTGAGATTTCTAGATTTATGTAGATTGTGTGAATTGTGGGCTATGCAAATGCTGAATCATTCACTGCAGAATGCAGAACAGTTCACAGTGGTGGTGGTAGGAACCAGAGTCCACCTCTAAAAGCTCCCTCGCAGAAACATATTACGTTAGTAAACTGCCTGATGTGTGAGACGTTTAGAAATAATTGGTTCCAAAATCCATTCATGGTGGAGGGATACACACAGCTTAATAAAAAAACCTATTTTTAGATTTTCCACTTTCCACCATCATCAACCTTCCACCTTCCACATAAAAACTCACTAGTGGTTTGGATAGTTATTAAAATGACTTTGTGATGGAGACATGGTGACCCCTGGTTCCCATGACCACTACCACATTCCATACCTGTTGACATCTTAAACACTGAATTATGCTGGAATTTTGTAACATTGGTGGAATAATGAGGTTATTGTCTGAAGAGCTTATTTTGGGGTATTCAAGTAAATAAGGAGTTTTCTATATACCATGAACCACAAACGTTTTGGTCTCACATTGGTGTCACATTTACAAATCCTGCAAAGTTATGTCTTGACATCCTCAAAATTTACATCTATAGCTCAGCTCAGGTTCTAGCCCAAAAAAATAATGATTCCTTCCCAAGGAACCAAACTGTCACCAGACATGATTGATGTTCATCTTTAAACAAGACTGAAGTTGGTTTCTTTTTTTTTAACCAGCTTCTTGATTGACTGTTGCATTCCACATTAAATGTCACAGCTTGTACAGGTGCCAGAATGTAACTGAGGCATTGTAAACAATGTCGAGCAGCTTTGCTGAGCATTTGAGAGGAGCAATTTCATGTTTATTAGCATCACAAACCCAACAGCAACCTGTATGTAGCAGCCATGCTGTGTGATTGTATCACTGTTTGTATAGTTTCATAGTGAGTACAGCTTTACTTTAGTTTTGTTATGTTGAGCTTGAAAGGAGGTATCTAGTATAAGTGAGGTTAGCTTCTAGCCATCTCCAGGTAACTAGCATAGCTAATTAAACAGTATGAGGGCCGAGTTTATTTACACAGAGGCTCAAGTTTATTTGGTCTGTTTCAACATGTTGCCTACATTTTTACCTCAACTAAAGTCACATACCTTCTATGTAGAACATCAGAGAACCATTTAAAATACTGAATAAATGGCACTTTTTAACACATCAGAAGTTTTCTTGTGTAAATTTTTACCTGCTGCTCCTGAACGTCTCAGGAGGAAACGAGGACTTATCACAGGGGGGAGCCACACACTTCCTGACATTTAATTAACACACAGCATTACTAAATTAACACAAACTCATTTCTTCCTCCAGACAGTGAACCTGCAGTGCAATAAAACGGAAAGAAAAGCTCGTGTTGTTTAGGTTTAGTCTTCAATCTCTTGCAGCAGAGCTGCCTGTTAAAAGGTTAACTGCTCACCATCATTAACTACAGAATCACATGTGTGACAGTAAAGGTCACCTTGGGCAGGCTAGGCGGCTAACGGGGGGGTGGCCATTGGATGCTAATGTGTTTGGAAGTTTGTGTGGATGTTTTCTGGCTGCGGTCGAAGCCCCAGCAGCACAGCTCTGACAGGACAGCTTCCAAAGCGTCTCTGAAGGACGACACTTCAAACCCAGGCACTTTCTGGTGTCCTCCATGGCCAGGAGCAGCTGCTTTGGTCCGGCCCAGCTCTGACACGTCCTTTGAAGATAAAACAATTGACACAAAAGAGGCTCGTCATTTCTTTTCCTCTTCGCTCGCTGTTTGACATCTGAAATATGCCACTGAAAAAGCAGCGAGGGGCAAAAAAACAGAAAAATCAATAAACCCTTATTTTTCCCCTCTTTAAAACCAGAGCTGTATATTTTTCCATTATTGATCCAGCTCTCGGATTCTGACCTCACGCACAAACATAACCATCTCCCGGCTTACAGAAAGAGAGAACTAATACATGTTGTATTTGTCAAATGCCAGCGCAAGAAGCATGAATAAAGTCAGCTCAGCTCTGGTAAGACAGGGGTGCTTCAGAGTAAGACCTGATTTAACATATTGGCAAATCAAGTTGCAAGAATAAGAATAGAGGAAAAAGGGAATGATTCTTCTCTGTAAAGGTCCTTATTTAACCAATAGATCATGACAAACAGTGGCGAACCCTGGCGATCTTTTAGATCTTTTGGCCTAATGACTTCTAGGACTTAACAAAATGGCTTACTGATATTGCATTAAGTTTTGGTTTGAGACAAAAAGATCAAATTCCTGAAACACTGAGAGAAAACAGTCCAATCATGGTTATTTCCTTTGAAATACGCAGATAGATGCTACTCACTAAAATCAGACTAATCTGAACATACCGCCTGATCCTAATCAGTGCAATCAGAGTCCAGATTAGTCAAAACCAGTCAAAAGCTAGACACAGAAGATTAATAATTTCATTATTACATTCAGCTTAATGTTTTGCTTTAGAATAAAAGACATTTAAACCTAAAAAGGCACTGATGGCATTATGCTGTTACCTTAAAAAAAATTGACATGGCAACATTCTTAATTTGCAATGATGAGTTATTATGACAAGATTTTTTTTCTAAGCAATGTTGGAAAAATTATATTGATCTGCTCATCATAAGTATTTACAAATTTAAAGGGTGAATAGAGTTTTTAAATTGTAGAAAAAATAAAGAAATAGATTTAGACTCTAGACAAACTTTGTCATTCAAATTTACACTGCACAGTACACATTAGAACGAAATTGTGTTGCACTGGCACAGAGTACATGGGATAAAGTGCAATGTAGTGCAAAGTGTAGTGCATATGTAAACATATGTATGTATATCAACAGATAAATATATTTCAGTAAGTATATATACACACACAAGAATGAGTATTGCACTGGAGATCCCAGGTGAAAATGGGAGGGGTCTCTGATTATGTTCTGAGCTCTGGTTGGACAGCGACTTGTCATAATGACCTGTATGGTAGGAAGTGAAGTCCCAATCATTTTCTCTGCTGTCCTTACCACCCTCTGCAGGGACTCCCAGTCAGAGGTGCTGCAGGCTCCTGCCTAGACACAGATGCAACTGGTCAGTATGCTCTCTACAGTGCCTCTGTAGAAGATGATGAGAAATGGAAGAGGGAGGTGTGCTCTCTTTATCCGTTTCAGGAAGTGCATGCACTGCTGACTTCTTTTGACCAGAGCTTCAGTCTGAGTGGACCAGGCCAAAGTGTCCATTATCTGTACCCCAGGAATTTGGTTTTGCTGACTCTCTCCACTGCCTTGTGCTTGATGAGAAGTGGTGTGTGGTTGGGTTGGCTCCCTCTGAAGTCGACATTGATCTCGACATTCAGGACCAGGTGGTTGGTTACGCACCAGCCAACCAGATGGTTCACCTCCTCGCTGTAGTCCAGGTTATTGTCTTCCTGGATTAGGCCCACTACTATCATGTCATCTGCGAACATCACAATGTGGTTGGTAGTGGACCTGGCACAACAGTCGTGCGTCATCAGGGTGAACAATAGTGGACTCAAGACGCAACCCTAAGGGGAGCCTGTACATAGAGAGATTACACTGGAGACACTGGAGTTGTTGCCCAACCACACAGACTGAGGTCTATTTGTTAGAAAGTCCAGCAGCCAGTTACAAAGGTGGGGCCAGTTTGCTTATCAGATGTTGAGAGATGATAGTGTTAAATGCTGAGCTGAAGTACAGAAACAGCATGTGCATTCTTTCCTTCCACAAGTTCATGCGAGGTGCAGAGGAGATTGCATCCCCTATGGAGCGATCTGGGTGGTAAGCAAACAGGTACATGGGAGGGAGTTTGGAGGTAATGTGTTCTTTTACCAGCCTCTCGAGACACTTCATCATGATGGGGGTGAGTGCTACCGGGCGGAAATCATTGAGGAAATAGATTGTGGGTTTTTGGGCACCGGTATGATTGTGGCAGAATACACTAGCTGATCCTTCTCAGTGCAATCGGACCAAACTGAATACACTAGCTGATCCTACTCAGTGCAATCAGACTAAAGCGAATATACTAGCTGATCCTACTCAGTGCAATTGGACCAAACCAAATATACTTGCTGATCCTACTCAGTGCAATTGGACCAAACTGAATATACTTGCTGATTCTATTCAGTGCAATCGGACTAAAGCGAATATACTAGCTGATCCTACTCAGTGCAATCGGACTAAAGCGAATATACTAGCTGATCCTACTCAGTGCAATCGGACTAAAGCGAATATACTAGCTGATCCTACTCAGTGCAATCAGACTAAACCGAATATACTAGCTGATCCTTCTCAGTGCAATCAGACTAAACTTAATATATAGACTAAAATGACTATACCTGCTGATCCTGTTCACTGCAATCAGATTAAATATACCTGGTAACCCACTACATGCAATCAAAAGCTTGCATAAGAACAACAAAAGTGTTCAGAATGTAATGTAGTCCTGGAGTCACTCTAACCCTTTTGCAATCTGACCAAACAAGTCTGCAGGTCAAATATTAGCTTACAGAGGTTATCTGATGTGTTTTTGTATATTTGTATATATAAAGGAATTGATAGTCATAATGAAATGTGCTGGCATCACAGAAAACGACAGGAGTAGCGTGATTTTCAACCAACCAGATTCTACAGCACAGCCCTAATGCGAAAGCGGAGATCCATTTGGGTCACATGCTCAGTCCCTGACTGTCCTTTCTTCAGTCTCTTTTGTTTTTGTTTTTTTTTTAAGACAGTATGACATGTCCTTTCCCGAGGCACACACCAAGCCTTTCAAACTGAGCCTCTGAATAAAGAGCACATCAGTAAGCACAAGCCTGGCTGGAGAACAGAGCGCTTCAGTCTCCGTCACCATCTAAACGCAGGGGGTTCCCAGCGGGGGGGTGCAGATCTGCCAGCACCAATTAACTCTGAACAGAATACACATGTACTCCTGACACACCTTCACCGAACAGTGCGAGCCGTCCTACAGTGGAGGAGCACTGCATAACGAGCCTGTACGGTCAAACAAGGACAAAGCACTGATTAAAAAACTGAGAGCTTCATTTGTGGGGAGAAATGATGTAATTTAAGGTCAGAAAGAGCAATACTGGGGTCAAAAGTCATATTAGTCCTTATTCATCACAGTCACTTACAGGCTAATCTGATCATAAAATGAGGCAGTTTAACAACCTGAAAAAAATGCATGATTTAAAAAGAAAAAAAAAGAGAATTAAACCAACCATATTATCATTATCATCCACAATATAAAAACATCCAAACAATAATACTAATAAACTGTGTATAAAAAAAAGGTAATGTACTTCGTTTACATGCATTTCAGAATAAAGCAGCTAGTAGTAATTATTCCACATTCCATTTAATTTAATCTGAGTTTTCTTACAAATGAAATTAATCTTGTTACTCTTGGACCCCAGTATATATGTACAAAGTATGTCTTAAGAATGCCTTTCCAAAGTTTGATAAAGGTCTGCTGTATTCCACCAGTACTGCTCCTCTCTCGATGTAAACAGGCCTTTCTTAAAAGTGGTGATGCTGCCTTCAGAACTGTCCTGACCAACCACAAGACTAACATGGCACTGCCCACTCTTCGAGTGACCTAAAGCTAAGTTAGTGAGCTAGCTATCTATCCATCTGTCTTATGTACATATTTGGTATGTCTGGTATGAATTAGGTTCATTCACTCAGCCAGTGCTATGCCAGTATTTCCTGTGTGTACATTCCCTGGATGCTTATCCAGCAGTAAAGTGGATACAAGCCTTGCCCTCTCTGATATATCCACACTTCTGGATAAAACTGAATAGGTATTTTAAACTCAGCATGGACTAGTTTAGTGCTATCTACCACACAGCGTAGAGCACATTTCACTGAGGAGCTTCATTAACACCTGTAACACACAGAACTTTAACAGTTATGCTGAACCTGCTCTACCTCTTCTTTAAGGTGAAGAACAGCAGCAGCTGCAGCGACGTGAGGAACTAGGTTTTCACCATCATTATTATGTTTGTTGTTCTAATTCTGGTGCAGAATTCCAGAAACCTAGAATTCCAAAACCACCAAAGTTCTGGATCTTCAAACTCCTTATTGGTGGGCTTATAGATGCGGTGTATGGTTTATTGTGAGGGGTGTTTTATCATATTTCTATTTTGTCTTTTTCATGTAAACTTCTGTTTTTGTATGGATGATAATACCAGGTTTAGAGTTACCAAAATAAATAAATAAATGTATAATATGTTTCCAGGGGCTTTAAAAGACACATTACACAATTTATACTATTGACTCTGCCTACAAAATAAACAATACAAAACACTGCTAGTGTAATTTACTAAAATAATACAGCATTTCAATATGATATTTTATACAGCCCCTTCCTTCTACCATTTACATTTTGTTTGGTCAGCTGGTGTTTTTGATCAACACAAATCTAAAATCTTCCCAGTTCTACTATTCTCAGAAAAGTTGAAGTCACCCTAGCAATGGATAGGGAGCATTTGCAGGAGAATTAAAGGTATAGGTGCAATGTTCCAGGCACTGCATAATACAGACAGAATACCATATTCCTATTAGGGACATTAATCCATAAATATTGATAAAAATAGATAAATTGGATAAAAGCACTAACTTCACAGAGAAATTACATTAATATGTGTAGTAAAGTAAAATGACTAAAATGCAGGAATAGTCAAATAGTGCAGTAACCCACTATGACATAAACATTCTGCCCTCCTGCAGTTCAATTGGACAAATCAGCGTCACATCCTGAAAACAAAGAGCTTACCTCTAGGTGGATAATGCTGGTAGAACTGTACTGATAGAACAGGATTTTGTGCCAATGCAGGATTTTTTTTTTTTTTGCCTATAAAGTCTGAGAGTCAGGGCTAGCTGCTCTGATGTGATACCCAGTCACTCTAGCATGCTTTTCACTGCTGTAGAATCACTCTCATGCAGGGTGCTCCAAACACAGCAATAGGGCCCCTTCAGGCTTTCTAACGACATATGGACTCATCATATGTCCATGATCATATTTTGGTTCAGGCTGTTTGGTTTGTGTTTACTGCTATTAAAAAGGAGCTGCGTCTTCCCCTTACTAGATGCTTTATCCACACAGAAAAACAGCCAATGTTAATGTTGACAAACATTTGGATTTGGTCTGTAAAATGCATCATTAAACATTGGTCCTATCTGATGCCGATTTCTTTTTTCCATCAGAACTGGACAGGTTCATACACTAACAAATGAGAGCTGTATCAGATAGCAAAGCACTTTAAAACTACACGAATATGAAGTTATACTGGTTGATGTTATCAGAAGTTGTTATAAGGAATTTCTGTGAATCTGAATTTTTAGCCTCTTAGAGCCAGTATTTGTCACCATACATTCATATGCGCCAGCCTGGTCAAAAATTCTTAAATGGAGCTAATAATCACTAAGATTGAAATATATATATTTTTTATCCACCTGCATTGTATTAACCAAATGCATGTAAATGGCTCACTTTCAATGTTCATAACTTTATTTTAGGTTCTACTAGATTGATTTACATGTTTACATTTTCTTGCCACATTATTTTCTTCTCATACTGTACATCTGTATTTACACTCTGCCAGAGGGTAAATACAGATGTACAGTATGAGAAAAAAATATGCCAGAACCCCGAGTTCTTGTGTCTTGAAGCCTCCCGCTAGATGAGCCGAGTGCGCTCCAATTGGTCATCCCGTCCACTCTGTTCTGACTGTTCAACCCCAAGAACAAAATCTAGCTACAAGTTCCGCCCCTACAGGTGGCCAATAAGGGTAGTGTTTCAAGAAGACATTGCCTTGTAACAGAAAAGAGCACTGGAATTCCAACAAGCAGTTTCAGGCAGCTGAGAAAAACAGTTTCTAGGGTAAAGAGTTTCTCCCTCTGGGTTAAACTTTGGGCTTTATAACTGCAGAATGGACAAAATCTTAAAAAACACATTAAAGGAAAGTGTAAAACCTAGGAAAGTATAATAGGATGCTATTAAAACGTCGTAAGACCATCTGTGAGTGGTCGGAATTCCCACAGTAAAAGCCTCAGTATCTGGTCAGAGGTTCATTTGCATATTGCGTCTCAGTATTGCAAAAGCCTTTAGGCGATAACGATTAATTGTGCAGCCCTACTGTGATAGTTTGTAGGTGTCCTTCGCTTATAATGACTTAAGCCCTAAATCACACTGGACTCAGTTTAAACTATTATTCCTCAGCCCAAGTTTATTAGAACGTCTCATGAATGCATTTTTAATAAAAGCCACCTCGACACCACCAGCTGTGTAAAATGTTCAGGCTAATGCAGGTCAAACCGAAGCATCTTACTGAAGGTGGATTTTTTTTTTTGGCAGGACATGCTGAATGTTATAATTAATCAAAGTGCCTGCAGTGTAATGAGGTTTTACCAGACCTTTAATCCAATGAAAATTAATCAACAGGAATTAAACAAGTACGTGTCTTACAAAAGGTGAAGTCCTAAGCCAAAGAAACCAATAACGCCACCAGTGCTGTAGGTGTTTTAGTGTAATGAATGTTAAACCAAAGCAGCAGGTTAAATGTCTTACCACATTAATGTGCATCATGTTAACACCAGACTAAAAAACAATTAACATCCCATTGCATTCATATACATTGTGTTATATACATACGCATTTATGTAAAACCTCACACTTTAAAATTGGACAGCGCGGCCAGATTAAAGAATTAAGAGAATAAATACATAGTAAATTAGAATGTGTAAAGTGTGCCGTGCATGTTGTATTCACCAAAGAGTTTGTCAGTCATTCTGTAGTCAGATGCATGCATACTTAAGGAAGTCAGTTTATCTCTGTGGGAAAAATAAATGTTTCTTGCCACTATTACACCCGGTGTGTTCCAAATGTGAGATTTTGTCCTACACAGTTTTTCCCCCAAACGTTGTCTGATCTTCTGAATTATCATGCTGTTAAAGAATCCTAACTCAAATGTAGCTCAGTCTAAGCTAGTGCTGCTGCATGCTGAACTACTATCATAAGACTGACCTCACCAAAATTTGCCAGGGTGGTAGATTAGAGGCTTTGTCAGTCTTAGCCTGCAGTTTATGAGATTCCGATGTGCAGGAGCGATAGCCTGTTAGCATTTTCCAAAAGGAATGCACCAACATTTTAGGCCACCAAAGCCTTTAGGCAAAAGTGGCATCTTCAATTTATCATTTTCAAGTTTTTGTTAGAAAAAAAAATTAATAGATCTACATAAAGTATTAAAACTTATATTTTTCAGAAAAAAGATCTGCTCTTTTTCTACTGTGTTGATTTAAAATTTTTATATCCCTTTTATTATATATTTATATATTGTTAGCTTAGTTTTGCACTGTTGGAAACATGGCTTAGTTTAATATTTAGAATGGCTATTCAAAAGCATAAATAAAATGGCAAACGTAACAACAGAAACCCTTCCTGTTTTTAGCCAAGTATGTCTTGAATGTTGCTTTTAGATAGAAAGTGTGATTTAGGTGCATCATGTTTAGACTCTTTAACCTTGTGATCCAGAGAACTCGCCTGTTTACTTGAGGGTGGGACAGCAGCAGTCTTCAGAAACGCAATTCACTTTTTCCCCATAGACATAAACTTAGCTTAGAAAGTTTCCTTGCTCGAGCATAACATGACTACAGATGGATTTCAGGCGTCTACACTCCATTCACTTTTAGTTTTTAATAAAGAAAAGTTCCAAAGCTACCCATGCCGTTACGCCGGAACTGATTTCCGTGAATAGAAACAAACATTTCCTGAGACAGCAGGTTTTCGTCAGCCTGCATCGCTCCCATCTCCTTCATGCGACTTTTCTGGAGCCGTCGCTTTGTAACCGAGGTGGCCACTAGCTCCTGCTTGATGACCTCATTCCCTTCTGTAAACTCCAGAGGAACTGAGCTCGGCTGAACTTCAGCTGGACTTTCCTCCACCACGATGATCGGCATGACACGGTCTGACCCTGCCTCAGCAGCTGCAGCCCTGCCCTCTCTTTCAGAAGGTCTTCCCTCTGCTTCAGTGTCCGCTCCACCTTTATGGTCCTCTTCCGTCTCGCCCTCTGCATTAGCCATAGAAAATAAAGTTACTGGAGTCGCTGTGCGTATTTAACTTTTAGAGTATGGACATTAAAGAGACACGCGCATGCACACACACAGACATGCACGCACATCAATTATCATTATGCGTCAAAAGATTCATAAATAATTCAATTACTGATGTAATCAATAGTGACAGCCGAAAAGCATGTTAAACACTGCCCAGCTATAGTTACAATCACCAAGCTTCAAACGAACTCTGAGAATGTTCCAGCACTGCGGGCCAATAGGCGTCATCTCGTTACAGCTCATTAACGGCCAGCGCGTCTCATTTTAATGAGTACAATTAAAAATCTTGGCAGGAAACTGTATTTCTGAACAGGAGAGTTCAGCGAGGTTAATGAGATGAAAAATGTAACTTCATCTGTCAGCTGGTTTTATCTGCGCTGATCCTTAGCCATTAAATATTGAAGTGTATGATGACAACACAAAAACCTAATAAAGCAAAAAGAGCCCACACCCTACATTTCAACTCCTTTTCTTCCTGACATACGTATGTTTGTTTAGTTTTGTGTGCCAAATGGTCATCAATTTTCAACAATACAAGTATAAAGGATCTTACTGTGTTACTGTGCATTTAAAACTGATATGTAAATGAGCAGCGTTTTGACTGGCTGAGCCTTATTCAAAAAGCAGTAGGGGCTGAAAAACTTAGCAGAGCCAAACTGCTGTAGGCTGAAAGGGTGGAGCTGAACTGCTATAGGTTAAAGGGGTGGAGATATACTGCTATTGGCTAAATAGGTGGAGCTAATCTGCTGTAGGCAGAATGGGTGGAGTTAAACTGCTGTTGCTTGAATGGTTAGGGCTAACCTGCTGTAGGCTGAATCGATAGAGCTAAATAGGCCCTTTTCATACTTCAAAGAGGAAACAGCAAAAAAGGAGGGAAAAATACATCCAGATATCAGTCGGTTGTTCAAAACACAAAAGACCACGCTGCACAAGTTCTTGAAGAACTTTCTCAACTCCCAGGCAGTGCAATTATTAATGCACACAGACACAACATAACTGAGGAGAATAAAGAATATTCTAATAAAGGATGAAGAATAAAAAAAAGCCATCTAGCTTGGCTAACCTACCAAGTTAATTATTTTTACATGTACATGTCTAAAATGTGAATGAGGAGGTGATGGTGAGGGCCAGGAGGAGGGTATCCGAATGGGCTTTCTAAAAATCACGCTTGGCAAAGTGATGGCTGCAGACATGAATGTTGGCATTTACTCTAAAATTAGGATTCTCTACCGTTTGGATTAATTAGATCCACCTTACTGTGTGCTTGGTTGGAAAAGGATGAAATTCCATGTATGGCTGTTTTGTTGGGAGTTCTGGCCTCAAGGAATATGGCAATCTGGCTTAAAACTGTAATGTGCCGTTTTTTTGTTTTTTTTTTAATTCAGACGGAAATCTTAACAGGCCCCATTTCTGTAGATTGAATAGGTGGCTAAGCGGGTGTAGGCAGAACAAGTAGGCAATTCAAAAAGAGAAATGAAAGACAGAGAGAATGAAAAAAAGAAAGATGAAGAAAGTGACAGGAAAGAAATAAAAAAAAAAAGACAGAATGAAAAAGGAACAGAATGAAGAAGTGAAATAAGAGTAAAGAAAAATACACTCATTGGGGGAAAAAATCTGCAGAATGTGCAGGAACTTTGTGAGAATATTTAGGAACTCCATTCAGGGATTTCTGGCATTAGCAAACATGGTGGCCTTACGCCATACTGAGAGACACTACTTCTGTACGTGTAGCTCAATAAATACTGTCCAAATCGGTCTAAATTATTCATCATTTATTGTACCTGGTATCTTCCTTGCCAATAGCATTGCAATCCCACACATCCACGTGCAACTGTTTGAGAAGGGTGTAAAATTAAGCAAATTACAGGAAATAAAAAAGGGGTAAAAAAATAAATCTCGCATGCTCCCTCTCTTGCTCTCAAAGGTGAGACATGGTTTTACTTTGATTCACACTCTCCTCCAAACGAGTGCAGACAAAAACACTCACTTCAGCGCTGAGGAGCCAGGGGGACAGGTCATTCTGGACTGCCCAACACTAGGGGAGTGAGGGGGCAGCTTAAATAAAAAATAGATGTACACAAATACTTTTTCAGACATTACTGTGAAAGTGAAGCAGGCCCTCTCTCCGGTTTGGGGTTGTTTAGTGAGCCACCAGTCGACTAAAATGACCAGAGTCATGGCAGCGTTTTAGAGTCGCAGGAAATGCATTATCGCTGCTGCACTTAAGAGAGACAAAAATAGGGGGGAAAGCAAAGACCATACACATCTCAACTCAACTAGTCCCATTCAAGGGCCTGTATCCTACATTTTGCTATTTTTCACATCTTAGTCCGAGATCCTCCTACGACATCTGTGTGCATTTATGTTCTGAAAACAGTGCTAACTTCTTTGGAACACATAAGCAGTTTCTCTTTATCCTCTATTAGACTGAACCTTCTTTTACTGTACATATTTTTGTAAATAAGCTTTCTTCTGATTGGGTGCCCCATTTGAAAAGCAGTCCAGGCTGAAACACTCCCTATAACTTCAGGGTGAGGTTAATCTGCCTTAGGCTAAAATTGTGAATACATAAAGGAGCTAAAAACTAGATTTAAAAAACAAAAGCAAATTTTACTCCCAGTGGTTGGTAGAGCTGGCCGCACCTCTGTTTACTTTACACTTGAACACTCAGTGGCTAAGAATAATACTTTTCTAATTGCTCAGGGTTAAGGTTTATAACTGTGTGGCCTGTATTGCCCTTAAAAAAAGCTCTAAAGCTTGAACATATTAAAATACATCACATTGAATAATAATTAATAATTTTTTTTTGTTAATATGCTCTTCCATATTGAGCATCACATGACCACTGAAATTATTACTTGGTAAATATAAAACATTTTAGGCCACTTCTAAAGCAGTTTATGTAGTATGGCATTACAGTTCTTAATCAAAATTTCTTAGAATTATGTGATTGTATTATATTTCTTATGCCAATAGATATATTTTTTTTAACTGTCACTACTAATAATTGTATTGCTTCTTCAAAATAAAAACACATTTCATCAAAAGCACCTTTTAAAAAAAAAAAAAAAGCACTAAACTAGTTTAGACAGTCAGACCCCAAAAAAAACCAAAAATTTTTCTGCTTGGTGTATATATCAGCAGTTACATTCAGTTGTCAATTTATAAAAAAAAAAATTACACACAGTAGGGCATTACCTGCCTTTTTTTGGTCAGTGAACACTGATTTTCTGTGATGTGCCTTTACTGACAAAGGTACACAAGAGTCTAAAATGAAGTACAATTCTGAATAGATTTAATTGTATGATGGGTGACTTTCTAAATTTTAGTTAGTATGGGAGCTTAAGAGATTTTTATAAGACAACGTTTTAAACATACTTCTAGCCGCAATTTAAAGCCGTTCTGCACGATGACCCATAAGTAAGGGCAGAGAGTCTTCGTTATTTCTAATGTTTATAATGAGACAAAGTAGTTTATGTTGTTATTTAGTGGGGGGTGGGGCATGTACCTGTAGTTTGGGCATCTGCAAGATGACCCTCCGCACCACGATCATCCGGCTTTACCAGGATCACTCCGTAACCCTCGTTATTGTGGATCACATTATTCACCATAGTGATCTGAGGAAGGATGTCCAATGCATCTGCAAAATCCTGCCAAAGAGAGTAAACAAAACATAAAAACACGGTAGAAACATCAGAACTGTCATGATTAATCAAAAATCTTCTCTCACTTAGTCCAGCCTCTGAGATGCAAGTTTGATATTTTCATTTTTATCACAAGCCTGCCTGTCTTTAATATTAAAATGTCAAATGTCTCTTGTGCTTTATTTTAAAATAACCAAAATGAACAAATACACTGCTGTAGGCTGAATGGGCAGGGCTTAAATGCATAATAAAAATAATAAGAAAAATAAGAGGAAGAACAGGAAATAGTTAAAAGCAAAAATAAATATTGTAAAAGTTATGATAGCATTTCTTTTCTAATTCTCTACCATATTGTAACACAAAAATGACACATTCAGGACATTTCCATTATTGTCACTACCCTAACGTTTTGTATTCAGCCAGAGTTTAAAGCCACAGTATTAAAAACCAAGTCCAAGGTTCCACCAATGCAACTACAGTGCTCACAGCCCTAACGTGTTAATCAACCTGCATTGCAATAACGATATTACAATTTATCATACAGCCCTACTGGACATCTAAACCTACTGTTTACACCCACAAGAAGCTACATCCCATTAAAATGAACATAAATAACAGACATCATTATTCCTCCCCTTTAAATTCTCCTACCGCTCTACCCACAAAATTATAAACATTTTTATTACCTATAATATTTGCACATTTTAGTGTTGTTAGGTTTGTTAGTTCATATTTGTCCAATATTTAAGAATCTTTAACAGGTTCTGCAAGGTTTAGCATAGGAGGACGGAGCAGAAAATACAGTATAATCACACATTTAGAACAAAGGTACATATAAAAGTCAACAGTGGGGAAATATGAGAAGAAATCCGTAATGACGAGGATCTTGTTTGTTAGCATATCCCTCCATCAACACCTCCAGAACCTTTACAAAATCTGCGATTAATTTACCTTGTTCACTGATGCTAATTTTATGTAGAAGAGGGGAAAAAAGGTATGCTTCCTTACGTCTAGAACCGTTACAAGCAGAATACCAAACGCAAAAAAGCACAAATGTTTCCCGTTCTGCTTATTTTTACTGCATCACATTCATCATTTCCCAGATCACTTCCTGCCAGTGAGCTGTCGCTGTTTTATGGAGTTGCTGGCCATGGCTCTAAACTGTTTTGGCCATGTTTTGTCTGTTTGCTGTTTCAGAAGCTCCACTTGCCAGAGCAGAACTGACAAACAAAACCAACAGCAGAGCTGGCAGCTCAGAACCGCAGTCCATTAACTGGAGCAGATCTGCACTCACTGGCATGGCCATCATGTCTCATGGTCAGTGGGATAACAGTTGTGCACAGTCCTTAGTGCAGAGTTTGGACAGTAAAAAGAGTACCCATCATTTCTCCTGCTAACCAGCTGATGAACCGCATAGACTTTGTCTGATGAAACAGAATAACAGCTATGACTAATGACTTTATCATTCATCATTACCTTCACTTTTAACCAGAATTTATGCAAGGATTGGCATTTTTTGCTCTTGGCCTCCCCCTACCATTGGGGAATGAACTTCAATTTACACCACTGTCAAAAAACATTTTGCTTTAAGCACCCTACTCTTTTTTTATTTTTTCACAACCTCAGTCAATGCCTTTTTCCATCTCTTTGGTGTCTCTGCCATGATGTCCATGCTGGGAATACCAAGCTAGCTTCTTCTTATAGCTAGGTACAGCCCCATAGTTGTTAGTGTGCCATCCAAATGATTCTATTATTTAAGTTATTTTTAAGTAAAATAGTTAAACTGCTGCAAAGTGAATGTATGGAACCACGCTGCAACATGATGGTCATACAAAAATTACATTACAGTCATGGTAAATTAAAACAGGCAGCTTAGTTTTTATACATGGACATTCTAACTTGAAAAGGAATGGTACATTTTCAAACTGTGCCGAGCAATAAAATAGCAATAGCAATAAAAGTGGAGTTTTTCCATGACAGGGTCACGTTAAGTATCCTATAATGCACAATATTTCAGCCAAGGCTGCGTCTATCATTTCTAAGCAATACATGGTGTTTATTGGCTACGAAGCTGCGGGGGGGCACTGAACTCTGGTGACTCTGTCAAGTTTAAAGTCAAACGCAGACAGCGATGGATTAGCTAAGCTATTCATTTCAATAATGGCTGTCTTACAGAGTATTAGGAAAAAGATCAGAGGGATCTCCCCTTACAAAAATGTTGCGAGAGCATAGATTATTAAACAAAGATCACTTTGAAAACTTACAGGATGACCTTGAGACTTAAGAAACTCAGTCCAGAGTGGAGCTAAACTCTTCACTTCTTTAGGCATGAAGAAATTCGATTGTCATTCTGGTTCGAGAGACCTTCTGAACCTGCAAGTTGCTTCTTAACGCTCCATTAATATCCACGCTACTGTCATATTTTTCTTCTCTAAAACTAGCCCAAAAAGGGCCCAGGCAAAAACATTTTTTAAATATGGTCCTTTTATTTTATTTTTAAATAAATAGACTGCTGAAGGCTAAATGGATGGGGCTAAACTTCTGATGGCTTAGTTAAAAGGGATAAACTGCTGAAAGTAGAATCAGAGTCAACCAACAGAATAAAGTTCTCCAAATGTTCCTCCCGCCTTGTAGAGGCATCTTCAAAATGTACTCTACTGCACCACTGAAGGAGGTCAGCAGGCATGATTACAGCAGACATAGTGATGGTCACACTGTTCATTTGAGCGTGTCTGTTTAAGGAGGGTATGTTGGATAAACAATTTCTTTTTCTCTCTCTAATCTTCAGCTGGGAGATAAATCTCTCCACAGTTCAGTCGTGTCCTGCTGTAAAACCTGATTTAACCTATCAGCTAATTGTTAAACCCCTGATGAGCTAAATTAGGTTTACACAGTGGACAGAAAAATGAATTAAACCGGGCTGGAAGTGGCCATCACTGCACCACATCAGCCTTGATTTCTATTTCTCGGAGAAATTAAATTGATATTCAAGAGGGGTGATACAGTTTAGGGTGAATAAAATAATCCTTCAGCTTCGTGAATGAAGAAATACATTTATTTTAAACGGGAAGAAACAGAAATACGTTCTGGGCTTCAGATAGAAGACCTATTTTGACAGATCGAACTCAACTCAGCACTCTGTTGAGTGTGTTAGCTATTATTATTTACAAGTGTAAATAAGCCTATGTACTTTTTTAGAAATCTACCCAAACTACAAAACAGTATAGAACAAAAAAAACAAAAAACCCGCTGCTTATACAGAGCAATATACAGAGGTAGATAACAGCTTTAACTATCCTCTGGAAGATGGTGATGTTATTCTATTTCTAGCTGGTCCATAGAACCAAACTGCTGTTCTCCTACAAGACCAAACACCACCGCCCTTTCAAAACGCCAACTTACTTTTACAGTTCAAAACGGTTGTCAAGTTTTCATATATGTATTATACAGTTCAATGCAAAGTTTGGGCTAAGTGTAAATTAGTTGGCATACCCTCTAAAGACAAAAAACACATTTCTGCACATTTGAACAATGTGCCGAACAAAACCGCTATACGATAATAAAAACATAAAATAAGGCATGTGCAAAAGTTATGGTACGGTCAAATGTGCTACATTTCACATGAACATGTTTGAATTTATAGTTTTAGTCAATAAATTGGCAGTTTGGCAGAAAATCAATATTTACGTTTATTCTAGAGGGGTGTTCAGACCTTTTCATATGACTGTATTTGTAACGGTCAATGCTGTTGTCATTTGAGTACCTGCTTAGGGACTACTGCTATAAATAATCCAAAATGTTGTGAAATGTTTAAAGTGCAATGTCTCTGCAAATACCATATACAACAGAATAAAATAATGAATAAAAAAGAAGAAAGAATCGAATTCCTAGCCCTCAGCGGCTTGTGTCAGTTTGGCAGGATAATGTGCAGAGGTGTTAGCGCTGCCAAAGCTAAGCCATCTCCCTCACCTTAATCAGGATGCCCTCCTTGCAGTGATGGATGCCGTTTCCCACGAGACTGCACACGCTGCCCGGATAGATCTCCACACCGGCTCCCTGAACACAGCACACAGAGCCAGCATGTTAATGATGGCGCCACTGAGCGAAGACAGCCTGCACTGCGTCTGAACAGCAGGACATAATTCAGACTGCCTGCGGGTGAGGAGCTGTGCTAACTCACAACAATAACATCAGCGACTCACTGACAAAATGCAAAAATGAGAAACACCCAGAACATCATTCAGCATGCAAATTTAGCATATATACTGTAAATAATAGGAAAAGAACATGATGCGCCAACATGCAAACTATTCTCTATTTATAAAATCAGATTGGTGTAATCTAATGGCATTGTATCTGTTACAAATTATAGTTGAATGCAAAAGTCGAAGCATAAACAGCCAAATAAAGTAATTTGTTCATTTCAAAATGGAAAAATACATGCAACCAACTGAAGTGTTTACAACACAGATGCGAGGTATGCCTTTTGTACATCAAGTTAGACCACCTCTGTAAGGCACTAGCTAACCCACGCATGCACTGTGCTTTGATGCTGCAGAACTCTTTGAGGAACATACAGGTTAATAGCAATTATGGAACTGCCTAACAACTATACAGTGTCATAAACCATATAATTATTAATCTACACAGTTTAAGACCTGGATGATAACTGATGGGGTACAAGCTTCCATTGTTAGGCACATTGGCCTTGTAGCTTAAGTGTTAAAACTAAAGAATTGGGGGAAATTAATATGAATTACCCAGCTACCACTTTAATGTGGAACTTGTAGGAGGACACCTCTACTGCTTTTGACTGCTTAGGCAGTTGACCAATCAGAACAGAGTGGGCGAGCTGACCAATCAGAGCACACTGGACTCATCAGGAGGTGGGGCTTAAAAACATTAAGCATGTTAACCTATCCTAGTAGACCCTGGAAATTAAATGATCAACACAAAAAAGGAGTACAAGAGTTCCGTTTGGGTAAGTAATATCATAGTGTCAAACCTTAGAGCCGTAAAGATCACACATATTCATGACAAGCTGAGCTGAGGTTCGAACGATAACTCCTGTAGTTTCACACTGCAGCACACAGTTCTCCATCTCCAATTTCCCCTGACGGACACCTGGATAAATAAATAAAGTAAGTGCAGAAGACAATCAATATTCTGTGAGGGAAATCAGAAATTTAGAACACAATGGTGGCTCAGCGCTGCCCAAAACTGCTATTTACTAGTGCTACTTACTGATTAATGGTCAATATCAATCAATCAATCAGTGTTTATTTGTATAGCGCTTCTTACAACCAGCATTGTCTCAAAGCAGCTTCACAGAAAATCAGTTTGTTATAAAGGAAAAGAAAAACACAGAGTTAATGTACAGACGTAAGAAGGGGGAACTTGTATTTTTTAATTAAAGGAGCTTGATGTAGTACATAAGCATAATTTTTATAGAAATACTGTTCATTCCCTACTTCATATATACAACCACCGGTTTCAGAATAAGTGTTTTTGTGATGTCAGAAACAAACACATACGCTATTATCCACCTATTTAGTTGTAGTTTAGCCCTGATCTAAACATACAGGGGTTGGACAATGAAACTGAAACACCTGGTTTTAGACCACAATCTTTTATTAGTATGGTGTAGGGCCTCCTTTTGCGGCCAAAACAGCGTCATTTGGGTAGCCGTGGTTTTATGTTTTTTGGATACAATCCGGGTTAGCACCCAAACATCCCTTTCAGACAGCTTCCTCTTGCGTCCACAGTTAATCCTGTTGGATGTGGTTCGTCCTTCTTGGTGGTATGCTGACATTACCCTGGATACCGTGGCTCTTGATGCATCACAAAGACTTGCGGTCACAGATGCGCCAGCAAGACATGCACCAACAATTTGTCCTCTTTTGAACTCTGGTATGTCACCCATAATGCTGTGTGCATTGCAATATTTTGAGCAGAACTGTGCTCTTACCTGCTAACTGAACCTTCACACTCTGCTCTTACTGGTGCAATGTGCAATTAATGAAGATTGGCCACCAGGCTGGTCCAATTTAGCCATGAAACCTCCCACACTAAAATGACAGGTGTTTCAGTTTCATTGTCCAAACCCTGTAGTCTTTCAGGTTGAACTCATTTCTGAAGGGGTACAATACACACCATCCAATCAGAAAACAGCTCATTTGCACATAAGCCTTGAACCCACACCCTGTTTAAGGGCTGGAAAATGTAGAAACAAATTAAAACTCTTCAACTTTAACAGCAGATATCACACTCAGTAAGCAGAAAACTGTTAGACAATAATACAATGATAATATTAAAATATTAAAATAATAACACTAAATATTGCAGAGGAAAGCTGCAAAAGATTACGGCACTTGCTGAACTCTCAGCACACTCTGTGGAGAGCAGGAGTCCAGACAAAGGCTTGTTTGGGGCTCAGCGACTTTGGGCAGGAGCTGAATCACATAATCCGGAAGCAGCAAGACTATTTACTCATTTATGTTCCATGCTGCACCTTGTCCTTCGATCTCACTGCACTTGTAAGGCAATGAATCTGTGTTTTGTATATGTTCTAGACTGATCTGTAGCTGTTGTGTGAGCGACAACGGACACTAAATGTATTTGTTTAATCTGTAATGTTTGTAACGATGGTATCATTATAGTTTAATGTTAGTACAGTGTTTAGAAGTCCATCGCAAAGTCCATTACATACATGCTCCCATACATAATACAGATACATATTTATACCATAGACCCATAGCAATAGACAATCAACACTTTAGCCACCACCTAGGATAGCAAAGCACCTGGTGCCCAGAGCAGCACAAAGCCATGCTAGCGTTAGCATGATGACAGCTTTACTGGTGAAAAGCATTATTATGTTTAAGGTGGGAAAAGGCAGAAGCTCTGCACTGTTATATTTATGTAGTATATATGCACTAAGCTTCTTATTTGATATCAACCATGGAAACCAATTCTGGATGTTAAATTTATTAGAACATCCTTGATGTTCATTTTAGAATTATGGAGATTTATTTTAGAATTTTCTACAACTCTGTTTATCACTCAGGACTTTTATTTACAGTTTCTTCCTTATATAAACGTAAAATGTAAAAGTTCTCTGAAACTTCACTGAAGCAACAATGAGGCTGCTACAAGTTCACGCAATTGAGAATAATAAAGTTAAGGTCAGTGCAGACAAGACTCACACATTATTCCTTCAATAGCATCATGCTGGATGAACTTCAGATTGGAGATCTTGGCGTCGGCAGCAGTTGACTCTACAAACGTGTCTCCTTTATTTCTCTTCTCAATAACAATCTCGTCTGGCAGCCCATAACCTGGAGAAGGAGAAGGAGGAGTAGAAGGAGAAACAGAAGGAGAAGAAGGAGAAGGAGAACGCACTTTTCACTTTGTGGTGAAATGTTAATGAGATGTCATATTTAAAACACTGCAGGAAAATCTTCATAAATAAATCCTCATTTCTTCTCAAAGGCAGAAACTCAGAGTTGGAGGAAAATACATCCTCTTTACTGCCACCATTATAACTCTGGATGATGCTTTATATGAATATTTTATTACTCCCAAATTTAAAACAGAAATGTGGGTCTGACAGTAATGAGCACAATGCACTGATGCGACTCTGCTGAATTAAAAATCAGCTCGTTACCACTTTAGCATGACAAAATGTTTCATTGTGTGCAAACTGATTTGTACACAACCACAAGCAGAGACAGTCACACAGCGGTGGTCAGTAATTACACTGTGTTTTTAGAATCCCAGACAGTGACAGTAGCGTGGTCAGTTTGAACTGAACGTTTAGACAACATACAACACTACAAATAACAAGCTCATTAATGCTACATATTACAATGTAATTTAACATTATTTTAAAACAGTATAAAAATATAATGGCATGACATTATGTGTAAACAAATGTTACTTCCGATATAGAGACAAATGTGCAGTAATGTTGTATCGGACGAGATCGACGAGCCAAAATGTGTTAGGTACGGAGACAGATGTGGCGTAACATTATGTCAGATAAGGAGATAGATGTGTTGTAAAGTAGTGTCAGACAAGGAGAACAATGTTCCATGCAGTTACATTGGATATGGAAACAGATGTGTTTTAATGTTATGTCCGATAAGGAGATGGATGAGCTGTAACACTGTCAGATGATGAGACTGATGTACCTTAACGTTGTGTTGGATAAAAAGACATATGAGCTGTAACACAGTCAGATAAAGAGACAGACATGGCGTAAAGCTGTGTCGGATAAGGCAGACACCGTGCCATAAGGATTTGAGCAATCTGAGTAACCGCAATATCCATTAATGATAATATTACACAGGAATTCCCACTGACAGGCTAATGGAAGTTATTACAGAGAATCATACTCACAGCATAAATGTGATAAAAAGCCATTTTAAAAGCAAATTACTGTAATAGTTTCTGGATTAAACATCACTATATTTAAGTCTGTGTTTTACAGAAATTAAGCATTACTTATTGTCCCTAAAGAATCCCTAAGCTGCCTCCAGCATAACTAACGTGGGATGTTTGTACCTTGTACAATGTTTAATGTAGGAGGAAACTGAAACAGGAAACATTAACACAAGGAGCATTTTAGGCCCCTCCTTATTTATTGTGCCAAGAAATACATTTTATTTAAGTATCGTGATCCTGCTAATATATTATGATACGAGTTTCGACCATATCACCCAGCCCATCAGTGTCATCAGTAATTGCCAGATGTGCCCAGATTTCCACAGACAGGTGCCTGTGTGGTCAGTTTGGAATGTTTTTGACCCTGAGCGGGAGGCCAGTGGCAGACAGGTCGGTGGGGCTGAAAAGCCAAGAGGAGATGGAGGATGCCCTGACAGCTCAGCTTCATTACAGCTCTCTCTGACACATCACACTGAGACAGGTGCTTTCTACAGTTTTCTAACAGCTCTGAAGGACAGCAGTGCTCCGGCTGGCTCAGATGAGCGCAGCGCTTTAAAATGCCAAAGGGCCAAATATCGACCCCTGGGGTCACCCCACACTTCCACTATAGAAAAACATTAGCAGACTCACATGAAGGTTTCAGCGTAATTGACAGCAGTGTGGGTGCCTTAGATGAGTAACACAATACACCTTCGCCACAGCCAGACAGCTGATACAATACCAGAACAATTTATATCACAATACCTACATTTACAGCAAGTTATTCATTTAATCTAATGAGAAACTGTAGAACACAATGCAGTTTGTCACAATATCTACTCCTAGAGCGTGTTATTCATTCAGAAGAAAGCACAGAACACGACAAGTGTTAATACTTTATAAAATGACCCATATATACACATATAATAAGAAAATATTATTCCCCCCAAAAAAGTTGCTAAATCAAAAAAACTTCGTTTCTTCTTGACATAGTCACACTAGATTAGCACTCAGCACTTTAATACACAGAATATTAATATTATATTTTTATATATATATATAAAAAAGTAAATCATTTACTACACCATACGATAAAAAAAAAAAAAAAAAGCATAACGACGTCCTGTAATACTTCACAGTGAGCTCTTTTCCTCAGCAAATAACCGCTCCTAAATATCTAACTTGCTTTGTCCAGGAAAAGCAATAGGGTGAGAATTATATGCAGGCAGAACGTTCCCCACTTTCTCTGTTATAATCTGTGTGATATCTACAGCCTAACAGAGAGGCCTACCACTAATATCAAAGGCCTTTTGCTAGCGGAGAGGAATTCTATTATGCTAATCCACCACGGTGCTAATTGAGTTGCTCTTCTCCTGTCGGAGCACAGCACTAGCAGCCACGTGCCTGCCTCTCACTCGCCTTTATCTCCATTTTCAGGGTCTCCTGACCGCCTCGAGGGGGTCTGCCGACCACACAGCTCTTCTATCTCACTCTGCAGGTGAGCCATTAGCATCTCCTCTACTCACCTTCACTCCTATTCAGGGGTTCAACCGGAATTTGGATGTTGGCAAAACGCTTGACATGAAAAGGCTTTGTTTCATGTTGACGTAGGAATGCAAATATAGCACTTAGCACTCGATATTAGCATGCGCAATTTGAGTTAGCCTTAAGGCAGAGTACACTGTCAGCCTTCTTAATTAATAATATTTATCCACAGCTATAGAAATCAGTTCTGCCCCCTTAAAGTCGACAAGTCAAACCATCAGTCAGAGACTGACCCATTAGCTGACAGATTCTTCAGGTCGAGTATTTATTTTTCTGCCTAGTTAACATGCATTATAACAACAGGATAAAACTGACATAATCCTACAAAAACAAACAGGAAAATTGTTGCAAATGAGGAATAATGATTAAAGAAAATTACAAATATATTACACATAAAATACGTATTTCTAAAAAAATAAATAAATACAAAAAGAGCATTATTCTCGTTTAATGTAGTGCAATAAAGAATGTAAAATTACTTCATTTAGTTTTTAAATGCTTTTAAATGTTTTTAAACACAACTAGCATTTACTGTGTATATATGTTCACCATATTGCCAGATGTATTCGCTTGTCTGCCCCTCACCTGCATATGAATTCAATGACATCCCATCCTTAATCCCCCTTTGCAGCTATAACTGTTTCAACTTCAACAATGATTGAGAGTTTTTGACCATTCTTCCAGAAGTGCATTTGTGAGGTCAGACAATGATATTGGGCGAGAAGGCCTGGCTCGCAGTCTCTGCTATAATTTCTCTCAAAGGTGTTCTATCAGGTTGAGGTCAGGACTGTGCAGGCCAGTCAAGTTTTTCCACTTTTTGGACCCAAAAACTACTTAGTATGCGGAAGCATTAAGAGTTGTTTTTACTGGAACTAAAGGGCCGGGTTGAACTCCTGAAAACCAACCTTTGGTTGTATACACGTGTGGCCATGGAAGTGACTGAAATTATTTGGATGGTTTAATGATTTGGATGGGTGAATACTTTTGGCATTATAGTGCATGTAATTAAGCTAATGTTAGCATAGTAAATTCATCGCTGTTGTTTACAACCTAGTTTAGATTAGCAATATCTAATCTTAATTAATACTGCTGCGTAGCATTCATAATCGGAAACTTAATGTTATGCAGCAACACCAACAGGCAGGGACATGTTCTACAGTTTCTCAGTAGGTTTAATGAATGACTCCCTCCAAATGTAGGTATTGTGATCTAAATCATAACCAATAAAATAAAGTAAATAAAAACCACACACATTCATGGGCAAAGCTTAGGTCAATTTAATACCTGATTAATTAAGCCAGTGTCATTAGGAGTCGATTACTCACACTGGCTTCTTATACAAAGACGTTCCGATAATCAGAAACCTGTTTCGGGACCTCAGAGTGATTTACAGTCATGAAGAGCCCGGTATTACAGCACTTTATAAAAAGGGTATAAAGTCGAGCCTGTTCTCTCTGAGGATTTGATAGAGAAGGGTAAAATAATAAAATGGAAGCACCTTCCAGCCAATTAGACTCATAAATGTCACTGCATGCACCCTGCTCTGCCAAAGCCATGAGACATGCTGCAGGAAAGCGAGTTTCGGCTGCTCTGATTTACACAAACTCTGTTTTAGAAGCCCATTAAATAGTCTTAAAAAAACAAAACAAAAGTAGCGCACGAATATGCTCCAGGGAAATAAACGCAGAATCAATCAGCCAATGTGATACCCACACAATTACCACATAGTTAATTAAGAACAAATAAATAAATAAATGTACAGAATATGCATTTGCATAAAAAAGACCTATAAACAAGACCATTTTGTGCCATTTCCCCCTAAAATTTAGAACATCTTTCTTTTCAGGACTAATTTTAAATACTAGTTTCAGTGTTTAACAACATAAAACCAATTAAGCTGCAGATTAATGTATACAAAACAACTAAGTAGATGCTAAAAAGACTGGAATTAGGATAAGAACTGTCCAGCACATTATTAAAACCTGGACGGATAGTGCAAACTGGTCAATTTAGTGGAAGAAATGTGGCCAGAATAAAAAACTTTTTTTTCTTAAACAACCTTGAACAGAAAGTGCTTAAAAGCTTATTGAAGTGGAACACAGCTTAACAGTGAAAGTAAGCATTCCTGCATGATGAGATCTCACAGGATTGTAACTAAACAGCTGTGTGGACCTAAGAAAAACACAGTAAGGGGAGCTTAAAAAAACTTTTTTTTTGGGATTCCATCTGGAGTGATGGAAAGGTCATGTGGTCTGATGAGTCCAGACAGACGTATTTCAGAGCGATGGGCACGTCAGGATAAGAAAGGAAGCACATAAAACGATGGACCCATTATTTATAGGGCCCACTGTACAAGCCTTTGGAGGTGGTATATGTTCTGGGGGAGCTTCAGCGACCTAAGCCTAGGCCTTGCAAAATTACGTGGCAATAACATTCAGTAATTGAGCAATAAAAAGTCAGCTGACCGCCTGAACATACTGGATATCACTGGGTTATTCCATCAATGAACCTTTCTTCCATGACAGTTCATGGGTATTCCAAGATGACAATGACTGAGATTCAATGGGCTCAGATTGTGAAAGAACAATTCAGGGAGCATAAGGAATCATGTTCACAAATGAACCGGCCATCACAGAGTCCTCACAGTTCTGGAAAAGACTCTACCATGATCAGTACAAGATCTAAGCCAAAACTGAATGCCACTGTGAATGGAAATAACAGTTGTGATATGTTATGTGTGCATAACATTGTCAAAACTATGTCTTAGTAAATGTGAACAATAAACAAAGTTAAAACGTCACAACAAGACATCAATCTATGAGATTAAAGTTGGAGGGGGCACATCGACTCTGAACTGACTGGGCTTTTTATCTGAAGAGCACATACAATATAAAAGTGGTGGAATTTTAGGGTTATTTTGTGGACCAGAGAACGGAGTCCGCGCTATTAAATTAAACCCTGGCTGAAACTTGGTGCTTTCTTGAACTTGTGTTGTGTAACTTTAAAGGAAATCATGACAACATGGATAATACAACCTTCAACTACTCAACACATTTAAAAGCTATGCCTGCAAACTAGCATTGGTGCACTGGTGAGTTCCTGCTGATGTGGGTTCATGACCATTTCCTCTCTCTAAGTAACACACACAATAGTGACCTGTGTGCTAACAGTCCCCTCTTCTGGAGAGAGCACATTACTTATCCACCCACGGCCACTTTTTTTAGGTCCTTGTATCTACACTTACTGCCCATTGTATCAGTTCCACTTACCATTTAGGTGCACTTTGTAGTTCTACAATCACAGACTGTAGTCCATCCGTTTCTCTGAATACTTTTATTAGCTCCCTGTTTTTCAATGGTCAAGACCACAACAGAACCACCACAGAGCAGATATTATTAGGGTGCTGGATCATGCTCAGCACTGCACTAACACTGTTGTGGTGGTGATATGTTAGTGTGTGCTGCACTGGTACATGTGGATCAGACACAGCAGTGTTGCTGTTGTAATTGTGTACACAGTGCATCTATGTTGTAAATGAAATGAGTGTGCATGCGTCGTACACTAAAATAATTGCCTGTGACTTTGTTAGTGCGCTTACCTTCCACCAGGATAGAGTCTGCAATGCTGAAAGAGTTGGTGATGGTGTAGTGACCGGGGCAGATAATGACCACATCACCTTCATAACAGGAACTGACCGCTACTGATGGGTCACTGTGAAACTATGGAAAACACATAATTAGCAAAGTATTGCCAAATTTCAGCATTTCTGCATTTAACGTTTTTTTGAGAGAGAGTTTTTGCCTCACCCTGCATGTATACCCTACCATAAATAGAGTTTACAGACAAACTAAATTTCAAAACCACATAAAGCTCTGTGTTATGCCGTCTTATTTTGAAGGAATGATTTTATTGTCCTTTAAATGTACACTTCAGCTAAAAGAAAGTCATTTTATTCTAAACCCATGAATGACATAAAATGCATTTCAAACATTTACTCTTCATATACTTGCACAAAAGAACGGCTTCAAGCACAAACTTGAATCTCACACACACACACACACACACACACACACACACACACACACACACACACACACACACACACACACACACGTGGGAGAGAACAGTGCACAGTACAAGAAAGATCAAACACAGCCCATACGAGAAACAGCACTTTAACAAACCTAAAACAAATCCCACTGCTTTACACACACACATACACACACGTAGAGGATCCTTCACTGCACAGCACGAAGTGTAGGCCTCAGGACCTGACTGAGATGAACATTTTGTAGCTGAAACTGCAACAATTTTATATTAACTTTCTTCAGATTTTAATGTAATAGGGTACAGACCACTCCATCATTTATCAATACTTTTAAATACCAATAAAATCAATAAACAGAAAGCATACATTTCTTTTTTTTTCTTTTTGTATGTGAGAGAATTCCGTGAGTGACCCTGATAGCAGACCACTGCTAGTCCACTAACGGGAAAACTAGAGGTACACTGTTGTTTTGCTCAGAGTTTTATGGTTGGTCTGTTGGCGGTTAAGCAGCAATTTAACTAATATACAACTTTTTGTATGTCTTTTATTTTTGTCCTTTGTTTTCCACTCTTTTTTACAGTTTCCCTGTAAATTAGTTAAGTAAATATCTTTGTGTCAGCAACAACATTTGCAAATACATCATTTTATTTCAGACCTAGTACAATTTTTTTTCATTCAGCTGTTTGTAATATTTGTTTACTTCCTAAAATTAAAGATGATACACATTTAAAATCTGTTCGATTTAAAAAACAAAACAAATCAACACTAGTTTGATGTTGTATGCAGGAAAATAATCTGGACCATCAGTGGCACACAGTCCGCAGGGACCAGTGGACCAATATGTGCTTGAAATCAGAGTAATGGTCTTTGCAACACTATACAAATAAGCCTGCTAACACACAGGGTTTGTTTTTTAATTTATACAGTTTATTTATTTTACTGTGCCCTCTAAAAGACCAATAACAGGTTGTCTAAATAGGCTTTTGTGAACAAAAACAGAGCAGATGAGTCTTTAGCCATATTAAATGTATTAATGCATTTCTAATTCACCACATGGTATACTGCAACTGCAATACACAGCAGTGTGTCACGTTGCCCATATCGTGCACCCCAGTGAGTCTGTGTCCAAAAGGCAACCCCACCTTCAATCACGCAATCCGAGTGCAAGACAGATGGATCGAAGAGGCCAGAAAAGCCCGCAGCACTGCAGATTTTAACTGGGTCATTATACACTCAGAGGAGGCGGCTTAAAGCCTTTACGTGTTTATGATCAGAAAGCAGTGAAACAGTGTCCTTTCAGAAGGCTTGCATGAAAGTGCTAAATGGAAGTGAACAGTGAGGTGAATGTGAGAGGAACGGATGCACCCTGCCTGTCAAATCATTGAGCACACCAAGCTTTTTGTAATATCTTTAAGGGGCCAATATGGTGGAATTTCTCTTGCATTTTTTAAATGAGAGTTTGATGCAGTATGAGAAACATAAAAGCTTTAAAATGTACCATTTAGTCCTCAAAACATACAATTGTTATATAGCAACCACACAGTTGCATTGCTGTGAAAAGATCTTGTAACATGTTACCCCTAATTGCTGAGTAAAACACCACAACTTCAATATTAAAAAAAAAAGCAAGTAATGTAATGTAGTGCCATTCTCCAAAACAGAGAAACTCTATATTTCATTTTTTAAAAATAGCAAAAAAAAACATGAATTATTTTCTTAAAGCAATTGACGCTAGCAATGTGTTGAAAACAATGCCAGAAAAGTGGGGATGTGAGCATTATATATATAGATATAAGATATAAATATAATGTTTCTCGACCAAAACCGGAAAGAGATTTCAACTTCTACAGTACATAGCATGATTAAAAGATTCAGAGAGTTTTTAAAAAAATGTTTGTACGTAAGGGACAAGAACCTCAGCCAATAGTGGATGACATTGGCATTCGGCACTCAGACAGTACTGCATTAAAAACAACACACGAGTCTGTAGGAAACACTTCCGAAAACCATTGCACACAACTCATCCCTGCTCCACATATGAAGGTTAAAACTCTAACCCAGATATAAACACTGCAGCCTTTCAAACCACATTCTCCATGTATTACAATACAGCATGGCTCTGTAGTAAAAGTGTGTTTGTTAAACTGGCCTGCCTGCAGTCTATTCTGGTCACCCACTGGAAACATTTAACATAATATAAAAGAAAAGGCTGAAATCCTACATCAAGCAAGAAGGGGAAGCATTTTGCTTGTAGATCTACAGAATCAGCAGTTTTTTTAATGAAATACAGGTTTAAACGCTCATTACATTCTGTTACTACTAACATTTTGCACAGCGTCCCACCTTTTTAGGAAATATTGTAGTATATTCACCTATTCAGCCTACTGCAGTTTATCCACTGCGTTTTAAGTGAGGCACAAGAGAGTCATAACGACTGTCATTTACATATCTATTTAAATGACACAGCTGGTATACATTGGCTGGTACATGAATACATCTTTTAGAAGACAACATCAAGGGACAAAAATATGTATAAAAAATAGGCATTGAATTCTCACACTCACACTCACACTCACACTCACACTCACACTCACACTCACACTCACACTCACACTCACACTCACACTCACACTCTTGTATTAGTATCAAGTGTTCCAAACATGAACAAGGAAAGAAAGCTCCACGCTGATGGACCAGAATCTTTTTTTCTTTCTTTCTATTTTCGACACAAAAGCCGTGTGTAACTGGACAAGTTTACAAGAACTGACAACATTTTGCCTGCAGGCAGACAACCTGGCGGGGTTCACGGGCAAAGCACCGTCAGTTCTTGTAAGCCTGCCTAGTTATGCTGCTTTTACCATCCATCCAGGGAGATTTCTGTATCAGAAGGTTTTTTATCCAAATCATCATCTTTTTTTCATCAGTTTGGAAGAATTTACTACATTAAAAAGGACCCATATTCAACAATTTGCTTGTATGTCATTTCTTTTACTGAGGTCAACATAAGCCATGGACATACTACATGGCTACCTTACACTACATTCAAGTCGTCAGACGGCTGTACTGTTCACACTATATTACTTGTGGTGTTTTGCTCAGCAATTAGGGGGTTACACATTACAAGATCTTTCACCACACACGACAAGTTCTTACACTGACACAGGGTATGATGCAATGCCAATCATGAGACAGGAATTATATTTTTCCAAAAATCAACAAACTACAGGACTCTTAACAGGTCCAGATATTTAGCCTGCCTCAGGATTTCAGCACATTTCTTAAAAACAAATTGTAGTGACTTTCAACACCTAGGTTACAGTATACACCATTAGAGTTATACTGAACTGGAATAACTAAATATTTCTGTTATTTACATTCAGTAGCACTCAATACTAGTGTATCCTGTAGACTACTTTGTCAATTTTGCAGTGATGGTGAAATGTTTCGGGAAAAAGTCAGTTTCACATGCATCAACCAGGGACTATTTTTGTTGTCCTTCCAGGTTACACTACCCTGATAGTATAAATGTAGTTTATGTATTATGTATGCATTATGTAGTTTGAAATGCGGATCATAGCCACATATGGTGGATTGTACACTACCTGTTTAACCTACAACAAATTCAGTTTTAATGTCTCATACAATTCCAGACCTTTAAAGAGCAAATTTGACAGATTTTAAGATTTTAAGGATCTGTGGGGACCCTGCTGCTTGATGTGTAAGGCCTCTGGGAGGCATCGATGATAAGTCTCTTAGGCGATACATATAGATCTCTGAACAAGCCCGGAGTGAATACCAATTTGTCTCTGATCCGATATTTTAGGATCACAATATCAAACTTGTGTAGTGTGACGTGCTGCTTTATGCACACAAAATAAATAAATAAATACAAATCTTATAATTGAGATATAATTCCTTTATAATTGAGTTGATAATTCAACTCAATTTTCATTGTATGCAAGTTGTGTTCTGATTAGATGTGCTGTATTGCACCTCGTCCAAAGTCTTAAAAACAAGAAAAGGAAGAAAGAAAGAAAGAAAATCAGACTTACTCGAATAAAGTCAGAGACAGTAGAAGATTTTTTTTTTTTTAAAAAGAAATGAAAAGGAATGTTTTCATACCTGAACCTCAAACTCCTTGCCAGAGTAAAGTGGGAGGAGCTTTTCAGTCATTAATCCGTGGAGAAGCTGGACACTGCTGGAGCTGGAGACTACGTGCACTACCCTGACCCCTCCAGGGCGCTCACCTTTAGCACTGCAGGACTGCTGACCACAGTTCATCCTGTATCCCAGCACATACCTGCAGGGGATACAGACAGGCATGCCGCTTTAACGAGCCGCTGACCACATACTGACCCCTCCTCAGCAGTCACTAACACACACAGACAGATTTAAAGATCAGACAAGACTACTGTGATCAATTTGTTGACAGCAAGTTGCTTCTGAGTTTGGCTAGTTGTGTCTAGAGGGATGTTTAAAGTACAGTGTAACTTTCTCGCTGGAGGTCACGCATTATGAAATATTAGAACAGTTGTGTTTAACAGGGCTTTATGACTGAACGAGGCAGAGGTGGGCAAAGTCACATTATCATATTTTATTGTGATACACTCTCTTAGCAGTGGAGAGTTTTCGATTACCTATTTCGCCACACAATGCCCTACATGTATTCCTCCACAATGAATAGATTTTAGACCATAATATTTCCAAAGCAACGTCTCAGATATCAGGCAGTGTAGAACTATGATAACTTTTAAAGATGAATTTCGGGTTTCTATCACCAACCCTGTGAACAATACGGATTCAATTAGTTTCTCACACCCAACCACTTTTTGTTTACCTTTGCTTACCCCTCAACATTTAATAACGCAAATAATTTAAAAAATAATTATAATATTTATGTGTAAAGGCTCGACAATATGGACAAAATACCACAATGCAATTATATTGCTACTTAATGTGACTAGGTGCTAATATAATATACAGGGCAATACATTAAAACCACATTGATGAGTCAGTGATTTCTCAATTCCAAAAGACACTGTTTGCATTTCATCCACTAAATTAAGGAGAAGAGAAAAAAAAGAGTAACTGCTTTATTATGCTAATTCATCTATCTTAATATTAAAGTGCAGACACTTAATTAACCTGACTAATGAAGTGAGAGTTATATTTGTATTAAATTTGGATAGTAATATATTTGTAAAACATCAGATTTAACTTTGTATTGAATGTTGTCAATATTGCTCTAATCATCACACGGACCAGCACGCTATCTTCTCTTGCCAACCTGAGCAGCGGGTTCTCGATGATGCGCAGTTTGCGTTTGAGTGCCTCCATCTGCTCGTACATGCGCAGCCCCTCCACCATGGACACGTTATCCATCTCCGACTCAGAATCGCTGCTCAGGCCATTCCGTAGGTTGGAAAACTCCTGAAATGTCTGGGAACAGCGCTTCAAGACCGAGTGATACTCCTCCACCAGCCCTGCCGGCACACGGTCTTCCAGGATATCATAGTACCTGCAGAAATCAGACAGACAAAGAGTTTTGACTGACTGTGGTCAGTTTAAACAGATTACACACACACACACACACACACACACACACACACACACACACACACACACACACGTGTATAACACCTTCTGATGCACTGCAAAGTTTCCTAAGGAATGGTAATGAAGTCCTTGTGATGTCACAGATTTAAAGCCCAGAATGAAGCATATCCAGGAACTAATCTGCTCAGCTTAGCTAGCCCTCCCTTTTGCAGACCACCTGTGCAGTTGCATACGATGAGCTTTAGGACTAAAAGGTGTCCTGATTCGCCCTTTTTAGAAGTCTGCATTTGTTCATCCAACAGCACACCCATTCTCACTGGAGCTCATGAAAAGAAAAGGCAGGAAAGATGCTATATTGCACTTGTCTGCAGCAGAGTGAGGAACAGCCCAGCCCAAATCACCAAGAGCTTAAAAACCTCTATTTTGCAGAAGGAATCAACCTGTCTTCTTGTACTGAATAAGCCTTATCTTCCAGAGAATCAAAAACAACAAATACATTAGGATATGAATACAAGAGCTGGCTTGAATTTAAATTTGCTTTGCCTAAAAGACAAAGCTTTATCGAGTGCTGTAAAAGCTATATTTGCACTTTAAAAGTAATCCAAAAAACAAGCAAGCTTCATCCCCAGGCTTATTTATGTGAGTCAAGGGAGATACTGAATGAGTGGGTAACGTGATGAATTATGAATAATTTGATCAACACTGCCACCTGGTGGTTATCGCCCAAGTTGCATAATGAAGTTGGGGATGAGTGGGTTTAGGCTTAACAGTTAAAAAATAAAAAAAAGAAAAGACCTTTTTCTGTATTTAGGCCTTGAAGTGCACCAGACCGCCAGTTCACAAGCTCTACCATATTAACTTGATGCACTAAAAAATTAAACAATGCAATGTTGAAGATATAATTTAGAGAATACCTTTTATGCTCATTTTCAGTGTTCAAAATTGTATAGTTTTTGGGGTCTACTACAGTAGATTGACATGTTTCAGATTTCCCAAAACCCAGTACTCTACTGTATTCAACCTCTGTCCAAAGCGCCCCGCTCACCCACTCTGTTGTGGATGGTCAACCACCAGAGTAGTTGAAAGTAATAGAGACAAAGTCATGCAATTCTGGCCCTACAGATGGTCAGTAAGCATTGTGTTACAAGATGGTGTCAGTTTTTAGAAGAGGAAATGGCTGGTATTCCAACTAAGGGCTTCTGGCAGCTAAGAGGTATTATATCCCCTTAAATATCAAAACTTATTGGAATATCTCAGGGGGTGGCTTAGGGACGCTCACAGTCGTACAAGCTGTAAGCTGTTCTCTTGTGAGGTTGAACACTAGCCAGCATGCCTATGGCAAGGCAATGTCAAATATAGAGAGTAGCATGATGGTGGGTTCCAGATAGATGGACAGGACACGTCACTTCCAAGGTTATGTGGGCATTTACCATTCCTCGATCCAGTGTCACATGTGTATCGAAATACAGCATAGTAAACATTACCACCATGGTGGACAGTCACATGCACTTACATGAGGTTTCTAACTGGACCCTAGAGGACTGTCAACATGTGGGGTGGTCTGATCAGTCACAGTACCAATTGTTTAGGGCTGATGGTAGGGTTTGTGTGTGGCACAGACCCCCTGAAGCCATGGACCCCAGTCGTCAGCAAGACACTTTGCAGGCTGGTGGTTCCATACTGGTGTGGGGTGTATTTTCATAGCATTGGTTGGATCCACTGGTCCTCCTAAACAGGTCATTGACCAGTGCATGCTATGTTTCATTGCTTGGTGACTATTTGCAGACCTTCATGGGCTTCATGTATTCCCACAGTGATGCGATAGTCCAACTGGATAAGGCACTGTTTAACTGGGCCCAATTTGGCCAGAACAGTTTGGAGGAGCATTCTGGAGAGTTCTGACAAATAACATGGTCTGCATCGTCTGACATAAGCCCAATTGCTGCGTCCCACCATTATGCCTTGTGCAAACTCCTATAATTCACGCCGCCTTGTCGTGTGGCCAGCGTTCAACCTCTCTGCCAGGATAACACCTCATAAGTTCTACAGGTGTGGCCATTTACAAGCCATTCCCTTAAGGTAACACTAGTCTAATCAGTTTACACCCTGCTATCCCATAATTTTGGTTTGTCCATGTACATGGACAGGGACACTTTCTGACCACTGTGCTTGCACAAAGAGGAATTTTGGCTCTGCTTGTAACCCATCTGTGCAGTGAAACTCCCACATACACACACTCTAGTGAAGGCACACACTAGGGGGCAGTAAGCACACTTTTGTCTGGAATGGTGGGACAGCTTTTTCTAGTGGTTTCTGTGGGAGAGTTTATCCCTCAAGTGTGCTTGGTGGGCTTCAGAGCTTTTCAGACCATCTGCTTAAGACATATGCAATGCTTGATGCATCAAAAAAAAAAAAAAAAAAATCATATTTGCATGATCACTCTTTACACACTCTTTATCCCTTACATTTAACCAGGCTATACCTTTAAAAACAGGTATATGTACATGGCCACTATTTCAGCTGTCTGCCTCATTCAAAAGGTGGGCCAGAAACACTTAAGTGCAAGTGGATAACGTTAAACTGCTGTAGGCTGAAGGACTGGGTATATGTACATGTGTTGGTTTTTATGAGATCACAAAAATGGTACATTCCAAAACAGGCAGTTCCTGCACTTCAACTTTTCAAATATTGACTGTACATCAAGTGGGGAGTGGACAGTACATTTTGGAATGCTAACAGCCTCTGCTTACCATATCAAACCTTTATTTTTAAAACACAATACAATATGGGCCCTTTAAAAGTGTAAAGAAATGCTGGAACGTCTTTCAGGTAGGCAGGAACACAACAGGCATAATTTCTGCATATTCAATTCATAATGATGTTCTAGAATTTTTTTTATTTAAGAAACGACGAAACGTACTTATAACTCTATAACTTTAATTGTTAAACTTGTACATTTGACATTTTAAAAAATGTACATAATATACATACACTTTACATATTAACAAAAAACATTTCTTAGTCAGTACAGCAATAAGCTATTTGGTAAACACTGCCATCTGCTGGCGAGTAAATGAGCTGTGTCAATAAAGTAATAACTTCACTGTGAAGTGATTTGTATAGAATGGTACAAGAAGCGTTTTTTAAATAAATAAATAAAATAAAATCACACTTACAGCCTGAGACGAGGCTCCACACAGCGAACAAAGTAATCAAACTCATCGTCCTCATCTTCCTCATCCCACTTTCTCCAGATATGCTTGTAGAAAAACCTGCAAAACAAAAACAAATCAGAAGTGGTCACTATGATTATATGTTTTTATATTTAATAATTTTTTTCTGAGTATATGATGGGTTTTATCACTAGAATACTGAACACCTGCAGGCATCAAAATTATGTATTTATATCAGGTGTTTTAATTTCTATAATTTTTTTCTATATTTCTATAAAAATGATTAAACATTGGTACACAAACTTTTGCATACAACTGTGACCCACTTCAATCACATTTCCCCACATGCAGAATGTATACAATTTTAAATTTGTTACGAATCAAAAGATGAACAGCTGACAGTTTGGGAGAGCTTGTTTCAGCCTGCAACAGTATATCTGGATATCTTTTAGAAAATTCTGCAAAATATTTACATTTAAAACATCTGTGTGACCTGCATCTCAGAAGTGCTCCAGCTAATTCTATTCAGTATGTCACTACTGGCCCACACTGCAAGGCATCTGAAACTGTACCACTGAAGCATCTTCCTTAGAAGCTGTCTCCAAGGGAAAGGGTAGATCCCAATTTTTTCACGTACAAAAAATAATATTTTGACATAAAAACAAAGTCTGCAGTTTTTAAAATAGGTTGGAGGTGAACTAGAGCTGTCATTTAATTATAAAGATTGTTAAATAATAATCTAACATTTGTCATTTAAACGAATCAGATAACGAGTTGGCAATATGCACAATACTATAATGAGAGATCATTGCAGAGCCTGAAGGAGGAGGATTATTACACATATAGCAGCACCCCTTTGTCTAACACACCACCACCACATCAGTGTCACTGCATATACATATATACACTGGGGGAATGAGAGATGAACCTGAGGTGTTCCAAGGCCAAAGCTGTCTGATCAAAGTCTCCAGATTCATCATAAACCACATGCAGTTCCTGAAGAGGCACTTTATTCAGTGTGGCCTCCAGTAACGTCCTCATCGCCTCCTCTGTGAGCTCACAGCCATGAGCCTCGCACTGTAGTGGCAGAACCAACTCCACCTTTGCACGCAGCTCCTTATAGTCAACATCGACCACCTACACAACATATGGAATATCAAAATTATACACCTAGTGTTATGTATAACATTTACCACCTACGCATACAACACATACATTACATACAACACCAACACAAACAGCGTACATAGCAGATAAAAAAATGCACAACTTAAACAAAATATATGATTGTACAGCAAAAACAATCTAAATTAATCACACTTTCACCCTAAATGTAGCTGATCTAAAAAGAGATTAAGTTAACGTTGTTGTTCATAATGGTGGTGATATGACCCATACGCCCTAATTTGCTGCCTGATGTCTGAGACATAGTTTTATGATAGTACCAAGAAGATAAGGCCTAAACTCTATTCATGATGAAAGTATACATTTACTTGTGAGGTAAAACATTCCCCAAAGAAAAGAACTACTTCCATTCATTATCTTACCATCGACAACACTCCACATAAAAACTCTGGCTGGTGGAATATAATATTTTAGATAGAATATAAAATATCTATATTTGTGTTGTAGGCATGGCAACCCCTATTTCCCATCAGTACCAACATAAAGAAAGGGGTCTCAAACTTAAATTACCAGGAGGTTACTAGCTAGGTGGTCTTTTCAAAGAGGGGAAGTCATAGAAAAATAAGGAAGCTTGGAAAAAGTGTCCCTTATGTTACTTTATGTATACTCCTACAACAGCAACAACAACTATTCACTTTTATTGCCATTACTAGTAATACAAATATGTAACATTTAATAACTGACACTTTAGTAAACTTACATTAACACAATTATGTGTGTTTAGATCTGCTGAATGCGAATATATGAATGAATCCACAATGGATGTAACCAACTTCTCTGTCTGCTGCATTGGGACTTGTGTTGGATGGTGGCTCTAATATACTAACATCACAATTATCAGTCTGAGTAGATTTCATTAAACTTGTGTTAAGGGAACCGGATACAGCGTCCAGAGAGAAGGTCTAACAGATCTATAAATATTTTATTTTTAATAAAAAATGAATGTGGGCCAGATTGTAAGAGAAAGTGTCGTTTATGATGGACTGGTACTTTGAGATACCTGCTCTACAATTAAGCCATTTCAAATTAAATCCTGAATTATTGTTTTACACAAAAATGATTTGCTTATATTTCAGCCACTGAATTACGGAGAAGATATGAAAGACTGGTTTAATTTCATTTTAATATGGTGTCTTTTTCACGTGTTGCTCCTTTAATTCCCGTTGTAACACTAAGTGCAGTGCGTCATACTTACTTCAATCAGAACATCAAACACATCTGTGTGCCACAGCGCCTGCCAGTCACATGGCTCCACCACTTTCTCTAGGTAATCTGCGGTGAAATCCTTCACCTCCGATGGTTTACAGTCACCTGTAAGAGAAAGAAACCGTAAATAAAGCTCTAGGTGAGCTTCTTAATGTATCTTTCTTCCAGACTTTGAGCAGCCTTGCATTAGGTGTGGGTGATGTGGCAAGAACATACTATCGCAATAGTTAACACACATGAAAACACAACACAAGATAACACAATATGAATCTAATCATATGTATTTCTGAGGTTTTGTAAAAACTGAGTAAAAAATACTTTAACGTGTATGAGCACAATTTGATCTTCATTTAATTTCTAGAGAACAGGACTTGGAACAGGATGATACATGAGATTGTTCAGTGTTTAAGTGCCGATGATAACGACAATATGCAAAAGTGCATATAAATGCATCACAATAACAAACTGCCCACCCTACTCTGCACTTTTTTTTTTCTTCTAAACACTAGAAGTCAATGATCTTTCCTGTAAATGCCTCCTCTGAACTTCTCCCAGCCCACTCAGATCACATCCAGCTTTTCATTAAGTTGGCCTGAACTTCTAAAAACTCAGTATGAGTGCTTACCCAGCATGTAATCTTGATATGCTTTAAATCTTTCATAGAAGACAAGGTGAGTGGTCTGGAAGAGGTGGGGCAGCCCTCCGCTCCCAAATGGCTCGGCCCTCTGTAAATGTGTGCAGGGCTTTTCTTCATTGGAAAGGACATCTGTGCCGCTGTCATCTTCGCCATTGTCATCTTCATCGTCTTCCTCATCACTATCATTTTCTTCACCGTCTTCATTCCGAAACAGCTCTGAATAAAGTGGAAACCATTATTTACAATAGCATTCCACCAAATACCAGTAGTCCGTTTGAGATTTAATTGGGTTCATTTAAAGTAGTAGTCATGGTTAATCGTTATTGTTATCATTATTGTTATTAGATCAAAAAGTTTAGACTTTTTCAACATGTTTTTCAAGTGTTTATCTTACTTCAGTCATTTTTTATGAAGCCAAAAAAGTTAATCAAGCAGACAGACTTAAAATACGTCATAAAAAATGTACTTTAGATAATAAAATAGTGTGCGGTATATAAACTACTGCAATAGAATGCTGTATTGATTTTTCCTCCAACACTGCCAGTTAGTTCTAATGTCACTAATTCTTTGACAGGCAGTTCACAAGGTCTTAGGGTACAAATTCCTATTTACAACTTAATAAAACATTGATTGTACTGTATTCTGTAACAAAATTAGCAGCTCTTGCAATGTGAAAACGGCACTGTTACAATTTATTATACAATAAATGATCATTTTATTAATTTGTAAATCATATCATATTCTATACACATAATGGGTCTGAATATACAACCCTATTATAGCTTCTATAATAGTATTAACTTATCATTGCTAGTTTATGTTATCATAATTAATGTTATACTGTAACTCTGACCCCCAACACCTCCCTCCGCCCAAACATAACTGCTGTACGAAAATTCTAACGAGAAGCTAATTTTAGCCTCTGTGTCACCCTGCCCTGTTCCCTTTCTGTCTCCTTCTGAGTTTACAGCTCATTAAGGTCCAGTAAAGTGTCAGTGCTGGTACCTCTCGGTAATATTTTGGATCCCGGTTCTGGTTCAATCTGTCCGGCCTGTTGATCCTCTACCAACCGCAGATCTCCACCCTCAGATAAACACAGACCACCGCTGTCGGACATCGTCTAACTTACAGCTTTTATACCCAAAGACTCAGTTATTGACACGTCCACGCGTATAATGTTTACATATGTAAACGTACAGCTGTCTGAATGTACAAATATATTAATATGTAAATAAGCAAACTTTCCGTGCTGTTGGCTCCAAACCTGCTGCTTTCAAATTTCCTCGCAGACCAACGGACCAATAGGGAGCCTCTTCGACTACAGCGGCCCTATAGAGAGCTGCTTTGCCATTTAGGGGCGGGTCTATGACGACAACTTCGTTCTTAAAGGAATAGACACTGAAACTCATATCGTGAGTTATGTGTTATAATTATTAACATGATCAGTATTGCAGCAGTGTCTAACAGGGCAAAGATGTGTGGATGCTCGATGTAGAACACAATGAAAAAGACACAATTCAAGCCCAAGTCCCAGGTGATACGAATCAGTGCTTCTGCTGTCGATTTCTAATGCCTGATCTGTAGGTCGGCGCTCATCGTACCGCACTGAGATCTCATGTGTTTCCAACATGGAGAGTAAGTACGATTTCAGGTTTGAAATGTAGAATGTCGCCATAAAACTCACTGGTATAGATATTTCTCATTTCTAAAGTGTTTTAGGCGTTACCTGGCTGCTAATCTGAAGGTAGTTAAATAAACACGGGTTGCTCCTTTCGTTTGTTTACGTTTGATAAGTTAAAGCGTAGTTGTTGGAATGTGAGTTAAGGGGTAATTCCGACAGCTTTTTAAAATTCCTCTTAAATTGAGTGGTTGAGATGTCATCAGAGTTATTATAGAATTGTTTTCAGAGGTGGGGATGGGATACAGGCCTCCACTTGCATGAAAAGGTTATGAATACGCTGCCTGACGCATGGGACGTTGTTTTATGATAGTTTTGAGAAGATCTTGGCCTTGAAATCTATTCATGGTAGGATTACATTCATAGTGATTATGAGGATCTCAGTTTCTACAATTAACCATTTCACACCAAAACACCCTAATAACTGTTTTGATTGCAAACATTGAAATGTAGAAGAATTTTGAAAAATCAGTTCAATTCCCCTTCAATTTCCTTAGGATGGCATCCAGCAAACACAGTTCTTTAAAGAACCAAAGTGGAGGCTTAATTCATGTCTGGTTGATGAATTATTTTCAACCATTTTTAGCAAAGTAGTTTAACACTTAGTAAAGACATTAAGACTAGAAAGACACATTAAAAGTGAAAGTCATATTTATATTGAAATCAAGTTTTGAAGGAGTGTACTTTTCACACCGCATGAGCTGCTATTTTAACCAGAGCCTGCATTGCCAATAGTGTAACCTAATTAATGATTTCCTGTAGATAAGCAACCAAACACCCTCACATGCTGTGTAAACACCACCACAATTTACTAGACTTGCGCTTAGCGCTTAAGCCTCCAACAATGTGTATCTTTTGGCCACCCTTGACTTATTTTGAAATGTTTCATTTGAATACAGACATATTCTACTATTAAATCTCTTCCTGTTTCATCTCTTTGTCTCTTCTGTAGAAACTGTGATGTCCAGAATTCCTCCAGAAGATGGCAAACTTCTGGGGATCCAGGTGACTGGTCATTATGTAGTGATCTATATTTAGAGAAGTCAGAACTGTCTGCAATGTTAAGCAGCACATCACCTGCTTTTTTTAGTTTACTGATTTATAAACTCTTCACAATTAAAACGCAATTTGTGGTTAACTGTTCAGTTAATCTTTAGTTATATTGTTTGAGTTTATTAAAAAATCGCCAATATGGGAGAAATTTAACAGCATGACACTTCTTCAATATGCATTATGATAATTAGGTTATAGGATTATAGGATAATTAAGTTTACTACTGCTAAGTTTTAGTATCATGAATATCCACAATATAAATGTAATGATATAATATGGTCATATTGCCCAGCGCTTTGGTTACTTGCTAAACTACCAAAAGAAATTAGTACAATAACATTAGTACTCATAGGGACTGTTATGGGAATTGCAGAATACTTAAATTTAACTTTAAAATATAAATTTAAGTTTCAAAAATCGAAATGAGTTTGATTTTGCAATTAGGCTTGTCTGACCTAGTGAAGAGGATACATGATGAGCTTTTCTACTTAATTTAAACATTGGCCAACTCAACCTGGGCAGAAAAAAAACAAAAGCTACACAGCTGAGAGAAAGTCGTACAGGATTTGTTTATTATGTAAGTGGATGCGTCTCTTTTGCAGTAGGAGGCATCAAGGCACTACTGTCCCCTCAACTTTGAGCTTTGACTCTTGTACGTGTGCTTGGGGCCACATTCCCTCCCCTAGGAATGCAGCGTCACTTAAGCATCCTGCTGTTCTTGAGTTCAGTACATAGACAATTACATATCAGACGGAAATATCAGTCACATCCAAACATCTGTCCCTCTGTCAAGATATTTTTAAAGCAGTTTATCTGCTGATATAATGATTAATTATATAGTGGTTGATTGATATGATTATTCGTCTGTTTTTTACTGTAGTAATTAACCTGGATTTTCAGGAGATAAATGACTAAGACTTCTTCACTGTGCTCAGTCTCAGCAGAACAGCACTGCTGAGCAGTTCACTGCCGCGTTCCTGAAGAACACCATTCCCCAGTTGAGAGCTGATGACATCCAAGACATTCTTCTTCGCCGGGCAGTGGTGTTGCAGTACGCCAGGCTAAAGAAGCCAAGAGGGAAAAAGACGAAAGCCAAAGGGCTCAATGCTAAAGAACGTAGGGAGCTAAAAGTGTTCCAGCTCAAACCGGAACATCAGAAGTAAATATCAACATTTTTTACCACATTTGTATTGCAATCATAATCAGTATTACATATTACACAACTGGTATGTCACTGCATTGTGGAGAGGTGAATGCGTAGGACTGTGCTATCTGCTGGATGCTTTGAAATGGGGATTCTGTATTTTACTGTTGAAGTTAAAGTATGTGTCTTCACGTTGGGAGGTTTTTCTGCTTCTGGTGTGTACATTGGGGTTTATGACTTTGCAAACAGTTTACATCCACAAAAGCTACAACACAATAATGGAAAGGAAAGCATAATAAGCATAATAGGTTCACTATAACCCTTGTCTTGAACACAATGTTGAGTGCTCTGATCATGTTCCCTATTTTATTGTGATTATGGTTAACTGTGCTTTATGACTAACTGCTTTATTGTTAACTGGATTAATCTAGGCACTCCACACCATACATTTACAGGACTGTATGTATGTATGTATGTATGTATGTATGCTCTTTTTAAGGTCTTATAATGGGTTTTCTTTGTGCAGATATGAACTTTTCTTGCCTTTGCATGAGTTGTGGAAGCAGTACATAGCAGATCTCTGCAATGGACTTAGACAAGGATGGTGAGAACTGAATAACAGATATTTTCCATCTATGCTATAATCTCTAAAATCTCTAATGTACAATCTAAAAATACTATAAAGGCTCTGTAATTGTGCTTGTTTGCTTTTTTACCACAGCAACCCACAGATGATTCAGCAGAGGCTCCTGAAGGCTGATTTTCATGGTGCTATTTTAACAGGTTGGCTGAATGTTTCTGCAAAAACATAGTCTGTTTGATCATACAGAACATGAGTGTGACAGGAATGCACCTGTTTGGTGTGTTTGTGTTATTTTGTCCCACAGTGGTGCGGTCAAAATGCCCTTCGTATGTTGGAACCACTGGAATTCTGGTGCAGGAGCTCAAACATGTCTTCAAATTCATCACCAAGGAGGACAGACTGAAAAGTAAGATGTTCGTGTTTTGTACATTTGGTGTGAAGGTGTACACTGGAAAATACACCCAGCAGTCAGAACATTAAAACCACTTTCTTGTATCTACTCTTACTGTTCATTTTATCAGCTCCACTTACTATATAGTATCACTTTGTAGTTTTACAGTTACAGACTGCAGTCCATTTGATTCCCTGTTTACTTTATTTCCTTTTTACCCCATTCTTTAATAGCCTGGGCCGCCACAGGACCACCACAAAGTAGGTATTATGTTGGTGCTGGATCATTCTTAACACTGCAGTGATACTGACGTGGTGGAGTGTTAGTGTGTGTTGTGTGAATTAGACACAGCACTGCTGCTGGAGCTTATGAGCATTGTCCACTCACAGTAGACACTCCTACCTTGCTGGTGAACCCTGTAGATGTGAAGTCTACGATAACTCATCTGCTGCAGAGTTTGTGTTGGTCACCCTCTAGTCCTTCATCAGTGGCTCACAGGATGCTGCTCGCAGCATGTTGTTGACTAACTAGTTTAGTATGGTGGACTACTCTCAGCCAAGCAGTGACACTGAGGTGTTTTAAAAACTCCAGCAACGCTGCTGTCTCTGATCCACTCACATCAGCACAACACAACCTAACACATCGCCACCATGTCAGTGTCGCAGCAGTGCTGAGAATGATCCATCACCCACATAATACCTGCCCTGTTGTGGTCCTGTGAGGGTCCTGACCATTGGGAGAAAAAAGGTCTACAGTCTGTAATTGTAAAATTACAAAGTAAGTAACTCCAGTGTAGTAGGTGGAGCTGATAAATTGCATTATACGTGTAGATACATTGAGGTGATTTTAATGCTGTGGCTGATCTGTGTATAGTGTAATATGAGGGGGGGGAGATGGCTTTAGTGGAAAGCTAGCGCTCAAAGCCAACTAGAAACAAAATCTAACTTACTAGGACAAACTAAAACTCTCCCTTCCCAAACCAGACCAAGAGAAAAGCATGGCAAACAAAACAAGGCACCCCCTCTACTTTCAAGTACAAGAGTTACGTTAATTGGTAGAAGGAACATCAAGAACAGCTTAAGACAAGCTAGAGGGAAGTTTGATTTAGCTAGGTTTGATTTGATCAGGCACGTGGCACAAACGCAACAACGAAAGCAGTCATCTTGTTTTTGCTTGGCTGGAGCACCCGATGCAGCCAAACAGGAGCCTCTACATTCATTCCAAGGGTTTGCGATGGATGGTACATGGTTGAGATGCATCGTATAATTCTAATTGGAATTACATTTCAAACCACCTCCAAATGTGCTTTGAATCTGATTTGCAAAAATTAGCTTGCATATGTTAATTTACTGTCCAGACCATCACAAATCTAGAAATGCCAGATATCTGACCATAGAATATTAGACACAGAGAGAACCTCCACTCTTTAAACATCATGACTAATCAGAAACATTACTTGTAATGCATGTGCTTTTGTACCTCCTTCCAGCAATCCCAAAGAGGAACAGTGTGTTCAGTGTGGAAATCGGAGACTTCGTTACCCACATCTACGGGAGCAAGTTTGAACTGCGGTCTAGTGAGCGCTCAGCAAAGAAATTCAAAGTGAGAGGAACAATTGACTTGTGATGAGACTTTCAAGGAGCAGCTGCAGGATTTCTTTTTTTTCCAAGGACATTTTTCTTCCAGTGTAATATAACAAGGTCTTGTATTTTCATTTGTCATTTTTCCTGCTTTATTTATTTTTTGTGATGTATTGCTTAAATAGGTGGGTGTACTAAATATGTCTGATTCTGATCATTAAGGTATTTAAGCAGGCCTTTGTGAGTTGGTGTTGGATAGAGGGTATTGGTTATTTCTACAGAACTGCAGCCCAGATGGAACCCAGTGTGACATACTGCTTTAAACTACGTCTTATATCTACTTATGGAGAGCGACATATGAGAAAATTCATTGTAGTGCAAGTACTGGACTTGGCAGTTGAGTACACAAGACAGCTTAGTGTTGTATAACAGTAATGACTTTAGATTACACCCATTATATTTGAACATGTGGTCTAACCTGAATTTTTTATTTTTATTTATTTTAATTTTTTTATTGTTTCCTATGTGATTTATTCTTTCAGCTGTTGGGTCCACATTTAAAGTGAAAATGTTTGGAATGTTTTGTTGCATTTCGAGTTTGTTCCCAAAAAAAGATCCAATGTTCTACATTAATTTCTTTGTTTTTTGGCACATAGAACATGTGCTGCAGTGGGTTTTTTTTGTTTTGTTTTGTTTTTTTGTTTTTTAACAGCGTGGTACAGTCGCATTTGTGTGTGTTGTACTCTTATTTATCCACAAGGGGGAGTCCAGGGCCACGGTTTCCAGAAACCAAATAAATCCTCAACTCTGACTTGACTGCAGGTTTTGGTTGGTTGCTACTTTTGATCACTGAGATGATTAAATCAGTAGCACTTTATTCTACAGATCAGTAATGATATGAAATGTTATGGTAACAGGTTAGACCAACATAAAAAGTAAATGCTCATTTTCTAATAGTTTATAAATAATGTAATTTTTGGGTAACAACATAGTTTATATAGCTTACAGCACTTATTTTTCTGTTATCCTCCATAAATATTTTTTTCTCCAGTTGATCCAAAAATGATTGCGAAGTATAGCCTGCCTCTAAAAAAAAAAAAAAAAAAGAGCAGTATTAAACCATTATTAAGTCATTGCTAATAAGTAAGAAATGAACAATAATATTATCTATTCATTATTCATTTTTTCTGTCACATTTCTCTGGTAGTTTTTGAGACACTTCCACTTCCAGTATAATTATTTCCAGTATTATATATATTTTTTCCCATGGACATGAATAAAGTGCAAAAGACACCTATACAATTTTCAGGGATACCCCTGAGCATGAATTCAAAGCTTTTCTGATCTGCACTTGACATCTGCTTGTCAATTGTATTTGTATTCATTGTATTTTCGATCTCTCTTTCAGCCCATAGAGTCGCAGTCGTTTTGCCCCCAAACAAACGCTGGTGTTTCCTTTAACCTACAGCCACCAAACTGCATGCATTCACTTAGAACAGATCCCTAAACTGTAATCCACAGCCATACTGATGTGCACTGTAACTCTTTCTCTAGGTTTTCAATGCATAATATCTGCATATACACACATCAACATCAGTAAATTACTAGGTTAGGAACAGATGGGCAGTATTTAGAAATTACAGAGAATCAGGGCTGGATATGACATCCCATGATCCTTCCCTTTTTTCCTGTTAACAAAACACTGTTGCCAAGTTATAAAGCACAGATCTGACACAGGCTAAATAAGTTCAGTGATGGAAAGAAAACTTGCACTACACCACATATTATCTTCATACAACATGTTTAGCTGTGCATTAAGATGCATAATTAAGTAGTTCAGAGTTTGGTGGTTTGGTGTGAGATGCTCCATTCAAGAGAAACTTGCCTAGACAGAATTCTTTACAGTGGTGGTGATGGGAGCCTAACATCTACCTCCAAAAGTCCCCTTTCAGAAAGTTGTATGCAATCATTATGAATTCGCTGCCGTGACAATGTTTTATGATAATTTCACTTATGGTGGAGGGATACATGCAGGGCATAAAACAGCCCCATAAGAAACTTCTTATTTTTAGATTTTTATCCACTATTCTACTGTTGTCAGCATTCCATATAAACACTCATTGCTGGTTTAGGGTAGTAAAAAATGGCTATATTTATGGTGTAGACGTAGTGAACCATGGTACCCATCACCAACATTGTGAAAACATCAGTGTCTACATTCATGCATTTCAAACCAAACCACTCTGAATGGTGACAAATTATGCAGGAATTTTAAAAATGTGGCAAATTTCCCTTTATCGTTTTAAGCACATACAGCATTGTTACAATAATACTGGCATCTTGTTACCGACATATTATTGATCTGTACAGGAAAGTGGTGGCATTAAATCAGCTGTGGTATATTATCTGATTTAAGAGGTACATCTAAACATCCTTTGCTATGATTACAAAGAGTTCAATTGTTCTTTCCAAAATGTATTATGAAGTTATTATTAATTGCACAATAATAAAGTAAGCAACTCCGCATTGCACTCCAGAAACAGGTAATAAAAATGCAGTAATACTGTGAAAATCAAAACTTTATTTGCAGTACTACTGTATATTAGCAACACATGGCTTGAGTAAACTTTTTGGAGTACAGAACACAATTTTCAGTGCCGCTCCAGCATCCCTCATTACTCTGAAAGCCCTTGTCACCATCTACAGTTTACTATCTGCTATTACATACTGCTGTCTTCATGTGCATGGGATGAATCCACAGAGGAGTTCAAAGATCAGGCGGTTTCAAAGAAGACAGGTAAAAGCATCAACAAGAAATCCCTTACTGTCATTCCTCATTTTTCATAGAAGTCCCTGTCAGTGAAACTTCATTTAGTTTTTTTTGTTATTGTTGGTGGTGTAGTGGGTTTTATTTACCTTTCCGAGAGAAAAATCCTCCCATTCACGTTTACTCATGTGCCTGAAATATCTGTAGGTGTAAACTGCATGTTTACATGCTAAGAATGATAAAAAGAAGGAACTGATTGCCAGATTGTTCAGACTGACTGATTTTACTCTGAAGTTGTTTGTGTTGTTCTTTTAAAAAATAATAACATACCGGAATACATGCCATCTTTAATCATGGTCTTGTGTTTATTAAGTTTGGCCTATTGTTTGATCTGATTTGAATGTCAGTTTAGTCAGTGATAGTCAAAAATTATTTTGAATGTATTGCGATGGTAAGACACTGTTACTCAGAATAGATTTTAAGTTACATTAAACAGCTGGTATTAGACTGTAATTTGACAGAAAATTAGGATTATTAACACTGTTCAAGTATACATTGTTTATTTATGCAAATATAAGTTATATACTGTGTATTTATACAATGTTCAGTTATATAGGGGTTAGTTATGCACTTTTTAGTTATCTTCTGTGTATTTACACACTGTTTAGTTATGATCTTTTTATTTATACACAGTTTAGATATAAATTGTTTATTTAAACACTGTTCAGTTATAATTGGTGTATTTATACACTGTTCGGTCATTCTCTGTGCAGTTGTACTCTGGTTAGTTGTACACTGTTTATATACACATTGTTCAGTTGTACTCTGTTTATTATTATATACACTGTTCTGTTATACTGGGTTTATGTGTACATTCTGTATAAGCTGTTCAGCTATACACATTTACTGTTAGATAACAGTAAGCTGTGCATGGTTGTAGTCTGAGGTCCTGTTTGTAGTTGTAGTTGCCTGTTGTGCGGTAATTTCTGTAAATGTTCACCGACTGGTTTAACCTGTTAGCCGCTTTAACTCTTCTCACTGCATTTACTTCCAGCGTGAGGTCAGAATAAGAAAAGGGGAATTTGGCGCTGCATCTTAGAGTGCTCCTTCACCCAGTTAAAGCTAAAGCTGCACACTGACACACATCTACTAACCCCATTTATTCACCCTGAAACCAGGAAAACCCCTCAGAGTAATCTTCCTTCATTAGAGAAAACCTGTATAACATCCTTGTAAAGGAGAGAATATAGGAAGTAAACTGGTGAATTCAGTTTAAACTGGACTTCATTGGAGACAAAGTGTTAAAACGTTTGATCATTTATTTATTTGTATTTTCAAGGGTTTTTTTTAGCATTTGTGTATATTAATTTTAATATTTTTATGTACATGTTGAGAAGGCGCATTGCTTTTGTACAGTGCAGATATATAAGATGATAAAATGTAAACAGTTTTGTATGCACAAATGCACACAAACATATATTTGTCATATAAATAATAAAAATTATTATGAATAAATAATATATCTGCCAGGAAATTAAGGTCATTAGAAGCAAGTAACAGGAAGGAACTAGTTCTGCTGATCAAGGAACTTTCAGTCTCCCATCATTGCATAGTTTAGTGATAGCATCATTTTCTTGTTTCACACTATTGACCTGAATTATTGCCATATCAAAATAAGAGTCTTTAATGCAGAAGGGTTCACTTCATAAGTAACCTTTGCTTACCAAATAATCTTTGTAGCGATAATGCAAATTTTCTATAGCATCTTCAAGCCATTAGCATCAAGCAAATTATTTTTCCCATTTTGGTTTAATGGTACTTAAGACTGACCTACCAGGAACACAGACATTTCAAGACATTCCTGAGACATGTTCTTAATTATTTTATGTTGCAGTTTTTGAGAGCATTATTGCTACTTATCACTGATTACTAAGCCTTACTGCTACTGAGTGCTGATTGGTTAGCATAATTGATTCTGAGTAAAAGTACAGAACATGTGCTGATGTCACCCAGACATGGTGGTTTTGAAGTGGAGACGTGTGAATCTGTGTGTATCTGTATGCGTTGCAATGATTATTGGTTATTTTCACACATATTCTGTGGAAGTCACCAAGTGATGTAATGTTACGCAAACCTTAGATATAGCCAGTCAGAACAGAGCACATTTACATATATCAACTTGTTATAATAAGTAATTCCATTGATTTTTATCAAGTTTCCCGTACTTCAGTGACTGTGGTGTAAACAGAGAGATTCAGAGTGGTTGTGTGTGAAGTGGTTCAGAATTCTTTACAGTGGTGGTGATGGGAACCAGCAGTCACCATTTCTACAACATAAATATAAATATTTTATTTACTATCCAATACCAGCAGTAAACCTACACCTGAGTTATATATGGAATTATAATGATGGCGGTGATGATGATGATGATGATGCTTAAAATTTTTTCTAGAACAGAGCATTTCACACCAAACCACTTAGAACAACTCTGTTTACATTAAATTAGTTTTATTACAGAGACTTTTAGGACATTTAACGGCATTACAGTTTAAAGGGACAGCAGCAAAACACTGTTTCAATTTAAGCATAAAATGTAAAAATGAATTATAAGTGTTTTTGTACATAAACCTGCAAAAACGTTAGGAGTGGATCAGAAAAAAATTACAATAATATTAATGATAGAAATGCAGGATTTTGGCTGTTTAAGAAAATAATGCCCTGTTGAGGGCACTGGGTTGAATCCTGAGGGGGAATGAGTGTGCTTTACAGAACCTGTCTATTTTGCCTGAAGAGTTTTCCAGCAAAAGCTATACACCACTTTCCTCATTCTTCACTTTTCATGTTTATTTATACATGCAGGGTGCGCAAAGGTCCTGCGCACCCTTTTGTTGATTTTCTAAGTGAACACACCTCCTACAGAAAACACACATTTTAATACACAGTAACTGCTTTTTACTGAATTTAAAATACTGGAGGAAGCAAAAACACATGAAATACAACCTGTGTTATGTTATGGCATTTTTAATGTGTAATAATACATTTTAACTATGCACTTAAATATGTAGAAAACATGCCATATTTAAGTGTGCTCTCTGCTGAGAATGTGTTAACCAGCTTAGATTTTGTTTCTGGAGCACCCAAACTTTTATTTATGACTTTTTTCACATCGCATTTTGTTTTCTGATACCTAATATATAATTCACATTCTAGCATGCCCTGCTGTTCCTTCTTCTCCCGTGCAAATAATGAAATGATTCAGATACAAAGTAATGTTTTTAAAAATAAACTATTTTGTGATCAGCATGCACTGGTGTTAGCCATTGTTCTTAGGTTCTGATGTGTACATGACTTTATGTTCCTAGAGTCTTATATTCACAGTGCCCTATGTTGTTAGGGTCCTATGTGTTTCCCAGGATCATATGTTCTTAGGGTCCTATGTTCCCAGGTCAGATATTCTTAAGGTTCTATATTCCCAGCATGTTTCAGGGCCCTGTATTCTTTATTCATTTTTTTAAGGAGTCCCATTTTCCCAGCACTGTATGTTTCAAGTCCTGTGTTCCAAAGAGTCCTATATTCTTAGGACCCGATATCCAAAGGGCATTATGTTAGTAGGGTCTTTTCTTTGGGTCCCATGTTCATAGGATTCTTTTTTCTGAGCACCCTATATTCTTATGGCCTTATGCTCCCAGCACCTTATTAGTTCTTTGTTCCCAGCGCCATATATTATTATTATTATTATTATTATTATTATTATTATTATGTTCCTATATACCCTATGTATCAAAGACCCTACATTCCAAGGGTGTTCAAAGGATCCTATGTCCCCAGGGTCATTTATCAATAAGATACCCTTGTATGCAAACCGTTGGCATATTTTGTTAATATTTGCAGTGAAAAAAGTAAATATAATTTACAAAAAATAAACCACAGAGCCTTCCAGAGTTGAAAGTCAATGACATGGCAGATATTTTGGAATGGCATATGGGATCCTAGGCCAATCGTTTAATGCTATGCATTACCAGGCAACACAAAGACGTCAAAACTAGTCCATTTTGTAATTTCCACTGAACTGTCATAAAGAAATGGGAGTTAAGGGGAACTATAGAAGTGAAGGCAAGATCTGGATGTATTCAGTATGTACATCTGTGAAGGCTCTGCTTCTGAGAGAGCTAGAGCAAACATGGTTGAGATAAGCTGAGATATGGGGCCCTGTAAGTAATCAAATTAGGGGAACACAGCACCCGGAGACAATAAGGCTATTTCAAAGGCATTGCAGTAAGACAAAGGTCAGAGGAACATTGAGATGACCCCAATAATTCCATAATATTTATTTTTGCACACTGAATTTGAGTGTATGTAAGTTCAGTATGTAAGTTTTATTCAAGTTTCAGTATTACTTATAAATTACTTGTATACCCATGTACTTTTAAAGTGACTCAATGGTATTGCCTATAGCAGCGATATGCTATAGTAACAATAAATCAGTGTCATAGTGAAATGGTATTAGCAAAAGGCTCATAGCTTGTTTTGGAAGCTGACAGCCTTTTCAGATTTTATTGCATTAAAGAGGCCCCAAAAATTGATTTGGTGTAAACATTTCCTGTTTCTTATTCATCCTTTCCATATTAGACATGTTGCAACCATCAGAGGACGTTCCTCTGAATTTAAAAGTGTTATTGCTGTAAATGACACACCTTCAATATGAACTTGCCTCTTACCTCTTTCACTAACACCTACATCCTCAGCTATTTGTGGTAATATATTTTAAAATAAATGAAACTGTACCCCTGAAATGGCCTGTAACATGAGCTGTTTATTATTATTTTTTTGTTTGTCTTTAAAGATATTTTTAAGAAATCTAAAATGCAACATAGAAAAAAACACCACAGCATTAACAGAATTGTATTTATAAACACATATATATTTTATTTATTAATTTATAAACACATATATATTTTTCAATGCATGGTTTTATTTTTACCTGTAATATTTTAAATGTACTGCTATAGACACTATAGTAATAGTAGGTAACGGTTAAGTAGGTTATATGGTTACATGTAGCACAAAATTGGTTCTATTATCTGTAACAGAGGTGGACCCCTTTTTGGAGGTTTTTTAAAGAACCATATACAACAGAGAAGAATCTTTTAACAATGCATATTGAATCCTTGAAGAATCACATGCTAGGGTGTAGTTTCTATGTAAACATAAGTTAAGGAGGTCGAGGAACCAGACGGCTGTGGTTTTCCCTTTGCTGAGCTGACGTCATTTTGTGTTTCTGGGAAGTTTTGGAACTCCCCACTCTGACCAGAAAGGCAGGTCTTCAGCACATATAAAAGTCTCTCTTCAGCCAGTACTTCCTCATAACACGCAATTCACACATACAGGCAGAACTCTACTGCAACTGACTCCTCAGCAACTCTCTTTGTGGACCAGAGGACTTTTCAGTGATCATTCTTCATTCAACATCCAATTCAGGTATCAGCTTTAATAAGTAATCATACTCTTGCTTGTTTACAGCTGAAGAGCATTCTATAAATACCTTGATTATACTTGAAGTCTTGATCTCCAATCTGATGTACATTTGCATGACAAGTTAAATGACAGCCACATGCAATTTACTTTTATAATCTGATTAGTCTGTAGGTTTTCCGCTATGTTGGACCATCTGAAGTTGACAATGGAGAACCGTGACCGGATTCTGGCCGTGGAGAGCTCATTCGGCCTGGTGGGGAAGTCTCTGCTGGAGCCAGGTCGTGTTCTAGTGGGTGAGGGTCGCCTGACAAAGCTCTGCAGGCGGCGTCCCCAGCCCAAAGTTTTCTTCCTCTTCAACGACATCCTGGTTTACGGTAGCATCGTGGTGGCAGGCCGCTGGAACAAGAACCAGCAGATCATCCGTCTGGAGGAAGTTCAGCAAGAGGATCTGGAAGACAGCATGGACATGTGCAACCAGTGGCTCATTAAGACACCCAGAAAGTCCTTCTATGTAGCTGCAGCTTCTGCGGAAGAGAAGCAGGCCTGGATGGAGCACATTGAGGACTGCAGAAGTCAACGACTGCAGCAACTGGGTCTTCCAGCTGACGCAGCTGCTGTCAAAGACTTCGCAGCAACATGGATTCCTGACTGTGCTTCTGCCATCTGTATGCGCTGCTCTGAGCGCTTCAACTTTGTCCACTGGAGGCACCACTGCAGACGCTGCGGCTTCATTGTCTGCAACTCCTGCTCCAAATCACGAGCTGTACTTAGACACATCTCTTCCAGGCCTGTGCGGGTGTGCATGCTCTGCAAGGTCAACCTAGAAAGTCAGGAGCGGCTGCAGCGGCAGGGCCATAACCTGCTGGGAAATGCCTGGATGACCAGCTCCACAGAAGAGACTCCTGAATACGAGACCTCCAGTGAAGAAGATTTAGAAGAATCAGTGGGGTACAGTTCGCCAACTCAGTGGTTCGCCATCCAGGAATCTCAGTACTGCTACCTTAAACCAGAGCACGCCAAACCACCTCGGATCTAGAGTCAAGTCAAGTCAAGACACTGCATTATTTTTATCTAGCATAACCAGTGAAGCTATAACTGAATATTTAAATATTTAAAAGAACCACTATAGAATAGTAAATAGAATGTTGCTATACAAAAAATGTGAATACACTACAGGTGAAAAAGTATGATTATGGACAGCTCTGTTCAGCACTAGTGATGCTGCTGTTAAACATTAACATGTAGACTTTATATATTGTAAATGTGAAAATACACTTTTTTAATACTTATTATATGAATTGATGTACTATGTATTATATAATCTACTGCACATAGACACCTCATATTAATGTCAATACTACTTAAACAATTTCCGTTTTAACCATGTGAAACAATGTGAGCAGATATGAACAGATCTTGCACTTTATTACTCAACCACTAATAAATATGGGTATGAAAGTATACTGTGGTCCTTTTGGATTTTTTTTTTTATATTTCAGCACACTATTCTTTATTATTAATTGAAATAAAATATAAATGCATTAAAAGTAAGCAGTAATACATGTAAAGGTACCAAAATGCCCACATATGGTTTTACACACCCATTTACACCCTATGATGTGAAAAAAACTGTTTTCCTGTTTGAGGGGCTCATAAATACCTTAATTGCTCTGATTGTCTGGTTTGCAGTGAGACACTGACATGATCACACACTGTGTAAATAAGCTCAGTCCTCATAGTATGTAGTTAGCTTTACTAGTTACTTGGAGCTTGCTAGTAGCTAACATTACCTATACTAGCCTACTGATCTACTCTAACTGTCAAAAAATGGATAAAATCACAAAGCGGGGAACATAAGGCTAATAAAGGTGAAAAAATTTTGCGAAGCTGCTTGATATTGTCCAAAGCTGAGAAACTTTGCAGAACAAACTAACAACTTTTAATTAAGGTTGTAGAGGATCCTGTTATATATGTGGGATAAAACCTGAAAAGGACTCTAGCCAAACTGAGGGTTTCTTTAAAGCACAGAAGTGTAAATCTGCATCTTATTTGAGTTCATCTGATTTAATACTTTTTTTGTTATAAAGCTGCTTTACAGAAATTCATGTTCTAGTCCCAAAGGAGCACAGGCAAAGAAAAGCCTCCCTCAGAGCAAGATAGGAGAATCAAGACTCAAAACGAGAGCCCATCCTCCTCTACTCCATCGGACAGCAAAACAATAAGAGAAGACCAAAATGAACAGAGAACACAACTTAACATTTAATATAATTCAGTGAAAACAGAACAAAGAAATGAAGTTGGCTGGCACTGATATTGTTCTGGGGAATATTTTCATGGCATTTTCAGAGCCCACTCATCCATGTAAAAGGCATTCACACCAATTTGGATATGAATCCTTCCCTACAGGTCACTCCCAGCATGTCAAGCTGCTATCCATGCTGCACACAACATTTTTTCTGTACCTGACTGACCCAACAGCTACAATGGTGGGCACTTAGCGAGCAGTTCCTCCATGACTTATTCTGTTAGTGCCAGCACCACTGGCAGATGATTACACAAGGTAGAACTACACACTGCCCCTAACACCATGTCAATGCCACCAAAAATGCAATGGTTTCGTTTCTTCATGGAGTGACTCAAAATGGCAGCAGGTCATTTTCAGTGACGAATCTCACGTCTGTCTTCCATGTGTGAAGGTATTGTGGTCAACGCCAAGATTAACGATTTGTTGTCATGCTTCACACATCCAGAAGGCCTGGTGTCACTCCACCTCCACCACCACTGCAAATTCTAAAGGAACCGCGTGAGAATATTTAAGATACATGGGATGGATTATAATATTTTCCAGCTAGTGTAATAAAAGTTAGAGTCTAAAACTTAGTAGTCTATAAATAAGTCTATTTCTACTATGTGCAATAAAACTCAGTAGGCCATTTCTATTTCTACTATGTGCAATAAAACTGCTTACTTAATTTATTACTGCTCTAGTGCTACACTATGTGCCATACCTAAATTCACTAGCATAATCTGTTTACCATCATTATGTGCAATGTTTCCTCTGATCTTAGTCTTCTAAATTTTAACATTTTAGTATTTTATTTATTTTTTTTGTGTTTTCTTTTTAGTATTTTATTTATATTTTTATTTATATATTTGCTTTATGTATGTATAGATCTTATTTATTATTTGTATATCTCCTAACACTTCGTAAATATTATTTGTATTTTTCTAGACACTTCTGTTATTTCCTCTGTGCTGCTGTAACATGTAAACTTCCCCACTGTGGGATTAATAAAGGATTATCTTATCTTATCTTAAAACTTACCATGAGCTCAGACACTGCCCAAACAAGGGCGAGTGCTGATACCCAGCGAGATCAATACACACACATATAAGGATAAGTGCACTAGCTGGCAACCCATGGCTCATACCTAGAGAGAAGAAAGGTAATTGTGAGTATAAATGCAAAAACAAAGTATTTCAATATACACATATAACATACACATCTATTAGTTCTCACTCACTTAAGTGCTTTACAAAGAGATGGGTCTTGTTGTTTGTAGAAGAAGAGCTGTGAATGTTTACTGTATGGATTAATGAAGTCACATAGCATCTTGTAACAATAGCAGACCCCCTACTGAGGGGTCTTAAAACCATATACAATGTTTTATCATAGATAACAAATATTGCACCATGCAATAATGTATTTATGACTAATGGCTAACATAGGTGTGTGTATGGCGGAGTAACACTGTGGTTGCAGAATACACAGACTTGGAGAGCGAAGCAATAAAAAAGCCATGGGCCTCACCAGCTGTCTGCAGGAATCCACCTGTGGCATAGAAGCAAAGGCGCTGTGTGGTGGGCTGAGGTCAACAATTTAGTGGGTTTCCTGCCAGCTCCTCTTTCCACAAACTGACTACGGTCATTGTTTAACCCCTGGGCAGCCTGTATGTCTGTATTTGCTAATCATCTATGTACCTAACTAGAGAGTTAAGATTTTAAAGCAAAGCAGCACTGATGCCAACTGCTCATGGACCTCGTGGACAGCACAGTTGTCTTAAACGGTGATGGTGATTCAGTATCCTCTGCATGCCTTCTTCACTTTCAACTTTCACTATCGCCAATCTTACCATGAAGTGTTTATGGATTTGACGGATTCATGTGTGAGTTTAACTGAACAAATGTGTCGAATTGGACTACAGACTAGAGACAAATACTGTTATTATGACTGTGATGAGGTTTAAGTGAACCTGTTTGTATTGATTGATTTGTATTGATTATTTGTCATTTATTATTGTCATTATACCTTTTATTCTTCAACTTCTTCTTCTTCTTATTATTATTATTATTATTATTATCATTACTATTATCATCACTATTATTATAGAACATTATTATTGTAGAGCATTATTATTATAGAATGTTATTATTTTAGAACATGCAGACCTGCTCCCTCTCTCAGACTGGCGGCCCCTAGCTTTCAGGTGCTGAACTGCCTGCAAAACCCACTTCAAGAAGTTCTTAGTGAATAACGAGTAGGTTGAGTTACTCGTGTTTGAGGGAGTTCACACAGTACTTTTGGAAACACTCTTGAATTAATGACCAAATAAAGTACTGGTTAACGAAGTACTTAGCATTTTGAAGCTTTTGGGAAACTCACTTGTTTATTTTTGCCCCAGCAGATGCACACTTCCACTTCAATGTCTGCAGGAACTGCGTGAGAATATTCAAGCTGCATGGGATGGATTATCAGCACACCATTAGGAACCTCTACTACTCCATGTTGAGACGTCTGGCATGTTGCATTAACTAACATGCCAGCCTAACGCCATGCTGAGAGATACTACTTCTTTTATTGTTCCTGGTAACCTCTATCTTCCTTCCCTGTACTATTAAAATCGGATACTTCCTTCTGGGTACAACTATTTTTTTTTTTTGATAATGAGTTTACATTGTTTACTTTTAGATAACAGTAATCTCTGTACTAAAGTTGTCAGGGTTGTAATCGGAGGTCCTGTTTGTTTTTGATTGTCTGTTGTGTGGTCAGGTTCGTAAATGTTCTCTGACCAGTTTAACCTGTTACCCTTCTTACTGTATTTACTGTCAAGAGTGAAGTGAACTAAAAAAGGGGAATTCAGCGCTGCTCCTTGGAGTGTATCAAAGATCTTCCGAACCTGAACATTATACATTTATTTATCCTGAAACCCCCTCATAGTAATCTCCTTTCAACAGAGAGTCTTTGAAAAGCCATATAGCACTGAATAACATTCTTATGAAGAAAAGAAAAGGAACAGTACACTGGTGAATTTAGTTAAAAGTGGGATTCATTAGAGACATGATATTTACAAACGTTTTAAAGTGGTTAGCATTACTGCTACTGAGCGCTGATTGGTTAGCATTACTGCTACTGAGCGCTGATTGGTTAGGATTAGTGCTACTGAGCACTGATTAGTTAGGATTAGTGGTACTGTGCACTGAATAGTTAGCATTACTGCTACTGAGTGCTAAATAGTTGATTAGCTAATTAGCGCTGACTGGTTAGCCCTACTACTGAGTGCTAATTGTTGGCATTGCTGCTACTAATGCTGATTGGCTAGCATTTATTTTACAGAGTGCTGATTGGTTGGTATTACTACTACTGAGTGTTGTCTTGTGTGCTTCTAGATGTTGAAGATAGTAAATTTAAAAGATCCTATGGACAAGCATGTAACATACAGTACTGGTGCCACCCAGTCATGGTGATTTTGTAGTGGCATGAAAGCATGTGAGCATGTGTGTGCGAATGTGTGTCACAATGCTGGTCAGTTTTTGCATTTTGTGGAAGTACAATGATGTAATGTTCCGTGTGACTGTCATCACAAAGAAAAACTACTCCTCAGTACATATGTAGCTAAACAGCTTCTTTTGAATCTATTGCTTTTGTGATGTCACAAAGGCCAAATCATTTTCATGTATCTGCCTATTTTAGGCTGCACCGGCTTAGTCAGTCAGCCAGAACAAAACTCATTTACATATATATCAACATATATAAAGGGGAATTATGTTTATTTATGCACCCTTAAATCACTGGTAGAGATGTAACCATTCAGAGTGGTTTGGTATTAAATGGTTAATTTATTATTATATGTTATTTCTGTGGATGGGGATGCGAACCAGGGGTCACCATGTCTAGAACACAAATACAGTGATTTATTTACTATCCAAAATCACCAGTGAAGCTACACATGAGTTTTATATGGAGCAATGATGCTAAAATAAAGAAAAAAAAAATAACTTTGGAGTGGCCAACCGCTTGAGGACCTGAAAGGTAACCTGATTTGAATGACAAGGAGTGCGTCAGATTGTACAAAGGTAGTACCCATAGCATATATAGCAGGAATAGGAGAAATAAACAAAAGTGGACACGGAAGAGGCAAAGCAGATAATCAGTTCAACCAGCAACCAAGTTACAGGAGCGAAAATGAGACGCAACAACCAGGAGTCAATAGCAAAGATCATATACAGGAAACCAAAGGAAAAACAAGGAAGAACACTAGATACACAATAAAGACTGACAAAACTTTGCATAATGACAGAATCAACAGAATACTATATATGCAGACATGTATATGAGTAACAGGTGATGTGAATCTGTATTCGGGTGAAGAATACGAGGAAGTAAATAATAAATAATATATGTCTACTGAGACTCACTTATGTATAGAATATCTGCATACGCAAAAGTACAGATATATATCTTTTCTTCTTTATTATTATTTTTTTATTTATGTTCTTATTGTATTTATTTTATCTTATCGTACTTTTGCCTTAGTGTAACTTAACATAATACTTCTTAACAGTCCATGTTCTACATGTCCAACAGAACACAGACGATTAAGAAGTATGTCATACAAGGACAGTGTTCCCCCTCAACACTCTGCATGTATCCTTCCATGTGTCTTTGCAAAACGATCAAAAAACAACATTTTAAACATCAGACATTATATTCATAAACATTTCACGTGAGGGAGCTTTTAGAGGTGGACGTCTGGTTCGTATCATCACCACCACTCTAAACAAATTTGACTCTGTAAGTTTCTGTAGAACGGAGCATTCCACACCAAACCGCTCCGAATAATTCATCACTCTTCATCGAAAGAACAATCGTACCCAGAAGGAAGTGTCAGAATAGTATGCTATTAAGGAAGGACGGTAAAGGTTACCAGGAACAATAAATTATGTAAGATTTAGACTGACATAGGCGACATTTATTGAGCTGCATATACTTGGTTTCATCATATGTGGGACACACTTGAATCATTCATGTGTCTCATGATGTGTGATTGCAGAGACGTTTTGAACATTTGGTGGCATTACTCTTTAAAGGTACACCAGCAAAACATGGCCTGTTCAATTATAAGCATAAAATGAGTAGCCCTCAGAGCAGAAAAGTATAATAACAATAAAATTGCAGGATATGAGCTGCAGCTAAGAAAAAAGTCCCTCATAAACACAATAATAAACTCTTCCCAGTTTAATTATGTTTGCTACTTTCCGTAATGCATTTTCGGCTGCATGTTTTATAACCTGTCGTTTTTGCCTGAAGGCTTCTCCGATAACACATATCCTCATTCTTGTCTTCTTAGGTTTATTTATACATCTGTGTGTGAAAGTCCTGCCCAATTACATGTTTCGTTAAATGTAAATAAGTGAAATGAGCACACGTTTTAATACACCATTACTGCTTACTCACTCAGCCTCTAAATCGCTTTACCTTTCTGGGTCATAGGGGGTGCTAAAAGCCCATCCCAGTGCCTAGTGGGCAGAAGGCAGGAAACACCCCAGACAGGCCACTGATCCATCACAGGGCAGACACACACATTCACACCTAGGGGTCAATTTAGCATCTCCATTTCACCTGACAGCATGTCTTTGGACTGTGGATGGAAATCTAAACCCCATTTATACATGTAGAACATTCAAACTCCACGCTGGACTTCTTGGCCAGGAATTAAAGCCATGCCCTTCTGGCTGTGTAGTGACAGCACTACCCACTGCCCCACCATGCCATCCCAGTTACAGCTTATTTATTCAACTTAAATTCTGTAGAGAGAAAAAACAGATTATAAATAGTCTGTGGCCCAGGCTACAAATAGAAATCAAAGCTATCCCATTTCAAAGTAATTTTTTTGCTGTCTGAATTATCATTAAGAAATGGCTGCTAAGGGGAACTGTGGAAGTCAAGGAAAGATCTGCTAAGTCAGATAGACCTGCTTGTGTATACATCTATAAAGTTTCAGCTTCCGATCTCATTGGTCTAAGGCCTACAAATGAGTTTTTAGTGTTTACTAGTTCTCTGCCTGTGTACTTGTTAATGCTGTTTATGTCAGTATTTCCTGTTTCTCATTCATCCGTTCCACATTAGACATGACACAATAATCAGATGAAGTTCCTCTTAATTTAAAACTGTTGTTATTGCTGTAAATGTCATGCCTTCAAGTTGAACTTGCCTCTTGCCTTCCCTTTTTTTGTAGATCTATCGTCATACATTCCCTGCTGCCTATAGTAACATATCTATCCAATAATTTAAATATACAAGTACTTCTGAATTTGTTTTTTTGATATGATAAAAGGTCTGTTTTGTCAACATAATAAAAGCTATTTGGTAAAATCTAGAATATGAGCATTTTCATTTCCAGTGTTACACACATGTTTAAAGAAAATGATACAGATTGTTTTTATTTTTACCTGTAATATTTAAATGTAAAATAGAACCATATTTTGTACTACATATAACCTACTGTACTAGATATAATAGGTTATATGTAGCACAAAATATGGTTCTATTCTCTGTAATAGTGGTAGAATCCTTTTTTGACCTTTGACCTATGCAAATAAGCACTTTATATGCATTCAGAAGGTTCTCTGAGTGTTCACAGTTTAATATATAACCGCTGAACAATTTTTAAGGGTGTAGTTTGTATGTAAATACATATCAATAAAGACGGTCAAGAAACCAATGTTTCAGACAGATGTGGTTTCCCTTGCCGAGCTGATGTCATTTTTTTCTTCAAGTGTTTCTGAAGAGTTTTGGAATTCCCCACTCTGACCTGAAAGGCAGGTCTTGAGAGCGTATAAAAGTCTTTCTTCAGCCAGGACTTCCTCATAACACGCAATTCACGCACACAGGCAGAACTCTACTGCAGGTGACTCCTCAGCAACTCTCCCTGTGGACCTGAGGACTGTTCGGTGATCATTCTTCAGATATCATTCTTCATTCAACACACAATTCAGGTATCAGCTTTAATAACTGATCATAATTTTGATTGTTTACAGCTGAAGAGCATTCAAAACTTATTATGAGGCTGTGAATGTTTACTGTATGGATTACTGAAGTAACATAGCATCTATTCTACTATTTGTAACAAAAGCAGAACCCTCAGTAAAGTGTCTTTATCAAACCATATACAGTGTTTTATCATAGAGATGAAATTTTATTTTCATTTAAGTTGAACACCTGGATGTTCTTTAACAGAAATGGCTAAAGAGTACTTCAACCCCTTTTAGTTTCCCTTGTAGTTAAAAATATTTAGTTTTATTTTTATACAGAAAATTTATTCTTTTTATATTAAAAAATGCTCTCTCACAGAAAGTTGTTGCATGAAATGATCATGGTTGAGGGACTCTGTTAATTCATGTTGAACAAAATCATACTCATTTTTGAACCAAATATATCTACCTACGTATTTCATTACTTAACATTTTGACGTCATTTTTGTATGTGACACATCCCAAAAATGCTGTTAGTTAAAACCTTGATTTAATCTACAATCTGATGTACATTCACTGCATTTGCCTGACATGTTCAAGAAACTCGCATGCAATTTAATCTTGTAATCTGATTGCTCTGTAGGTTTTTTCACAATGGGGGACCATCTGAAGTTCTCCATGGAGAACCGTGAGAGGATCCTGGCCGTGGAAAGCTCGTTCGGCCTTGCGAGGAAGTCTCTGCTGGAGCCGGGTCGTGTTCTGGTGGGTGAGGGTCGCCTGAAGAAGCTCTGCAGGCGGCGTCCCCAGCCTAAAGTATTCTTCCTCTTCAACGACATCCTGGTTTACGGCAGCATTGTGGTGGCAGGCCGCTGGAACAAGAACAAGCAGATCATCCGTCTGGAGGAAGTTCAGCAAGAGGATCTGGAAGACAGCATGGACATGTGCAACCAGTGGCTCATTAAGACACCCAGAAAGTCCTTCTATGTAGCTGCAGCTTCTGCGGAAGAGAAGCAGGCCTGGATGGAGCATATTGAGAACTGCAAAACCCAGCGGCTGCAGCAACTGGGCCTTCCGGCTGATGCTGCTGCTGTCAAAGACTACGCAGCAACGTGGATTCCTGACTGTGCCTCTGCCATCTGTATGCGCTGCTCTGAGCGCTTCAGCATTGCCCACCGGAGGCACCACTGCAGACGCTGCGGCTTCATTGTCTGCAACTCCTGCTCCAAATCGCGTGCCGTGCTCAGTCACATCTCCCCCAAGCCTGTACGGGTGTGCATGCTCTGCAAGGCTAGTCTGGAGGGTCAGGAGCGGCTGCAGTCGCAGATCAGAAACCAGGGACGGAACCTGCCAGGAAATGCCTGGAAAACCAGCTCCACAGAAGGTATTCCTGAATACGAGACCTCCAGTGAAGAAGATTTAGAAGAATCAATGGGGTACAGTTCGCCAACTCAGTGGTTCACCACCCAGGAATCTCAGTACTGCTACTTCAAACCAGAGCACGCCAAACCACCTCGGATCTAGAGTCAAGTCAGACTCTAGACACTGCATGATAATCGTTATCCAGAAGCTATAACTGAAGGTTCAAAAAATGTAAAGAACTGAATAGAATGTTGCTACAAACCGTAAATATGCACTATAGGTGAAAAAGTAGAGTCAGTGCTGCGCCCTAGCTTTTGGCCGGTAGAGTCCCTACTATGTGAAAAACGTACCTGATTATGGACTAATTATACCATTGGAACCGGTTCTACTGCAGAACTGATTTACACTTGAACAAAGTATTCAACACTACTCTGCTGTTAAACATTACCATGTAGACTGTATGAACTGGAAATGCGGAAATGCACTTTCTCAATACTTACTATGTTATGTAAATTTATTTTTTTTATATTATTATTTATTATACAATCTACTGTACTTAGACACCTCATATTAAAATCCATGCTGTTGTTTTAACACTTATATGGGTAAACAGTTATTGCACATTATCACTTAAGCACTAATAAAATATGGGAATAAAAGCATACCCGTGGTTGTTTTGGATTTGTTTTAAGATGATTTCATTACACTATACTTTATTATTAACTGATATATTATAGTAATAGAAAAATGTAAATGCATTAAAAGTAAACAGTAGCACATTTTAGGGTGCCATAAAATTTATTTATTCAGTATTTTAAACTGTACTTTGATGTCTACATAGACGGTATGTAACTTTGCTTGGAGTTAAAAATGCCTATTTGACTTCAACTGGCAAAAAGTTCAAAATCACACAGCATGCCTGCTACTTACAGGTTAGTGTTAGGGTTGTGATGCTAATAAACGTGCAATGGCTCCTCTTTTTAGTTCACACACTGAGTGAGGCTGCTAGATATTGTCCAAGGTAGGTCTGAGAAACTGTCTGGAGTGAAATGTTGAAGACAAGCAAATTTGTCTTTCAAAGAAAACCTTTCTTTTCGCCAGCTTGTTTTCTATATTTTTGTTGCATCTTAAATGGTGCTACTGTTCAATTCTGGCACCTGTAAGCAGTGAGGTTTAAAGTGGAACAAAACATTCAATTATGAGGTGCACTTGTATTCTAGGTGGTGGCTGTGGTATTGCTAGACTGCTTGCTATCATAATCCTGGTGGATGTTAAAGTATTGATATGTTGTTGCTACAGAGTTGCTTGAAGCCTGGGAGGCTTTTAAATTATATTTTAAGATTTTTCAGAATCACTGAAATAGAGTAGATGATTTGATCATTATCAATTGTATTATGCTGTGTGTGTGTCAAGAAATACATATACATAGAGAGGCTCAGCTATGACCATATACTGTCAAGAATGCCTTGATTCAAAGAAATGAGTGAACAAGGTTCAAAGATCTAATTCTGATTGTGGCCCTGGCCAGAGATGATTTCAAATAAGGTGTAAGGGCCTAAACCTGATTGTGGCCTGACCAAAAATAATTCAAATAAATGTATGATATTTATTTATTATTGTTAATAAATGTATGTTATTATTTCAGCTTTTTAGGTAAAGTTAATATGGTGACATCAATTATGGTCCAACGTGATGCAACATATTCTTAATGAAATGTCTGGAAATATGGGTATTCAGTCATGATGGCATGAGGTTTTTTAGACAAGGGGCATAAGACAATTGAGAAGGGCAAAGAGTAGTTATCACCTGACCCAGGAAAAGTATAAAGCCTGTGTATTTTTCTGGAATATTCACAGTCGCAGCTGACTCAACTCAGGATTATTTGCTTATTTGATAAAGAAGACTTAATCTTTAATAAAAAATAATTTTTGCTTCTTTCTGCCCATCCTGGTGTAATTTTGAGTCTGAAGCAAACCATCTACCTTTGTGCTACAGCAGTGTTCCCAGTGGTTGCTAATTCTCTTAGTTTTCCACTAACTGTACTGTAACTCAGAACAGTAAAGATAATAATACAATCACCCAATAGATTGTGTATAGTAGTCTCGTTTGCATGATCTTTTCTTTATAGTCAGCAGAAAATAAATATTTAAAGGTTTGCAATTAAATGACGCTACAATTTGCACTTCCTCCATTTTAGAGGTTCGGTTATGGGAGCAAACAGGAGTATGAGAAAACCCACAGGAACGTGTACGCTCTACACACAAAAGATCCCAGACACCCTGGCTGGAAGTGAGGCAGCAGCACTACCCATTGCACCACCCTTCACTAAGTTCAACAATTTCACACACAAAATTCAATTATTCATTGATCTTAAAAATCACAGAGATTCCAATGAATGTAATTTTACTAGCAAAGACTTGCTGGCCAATGCGAGTGGGGTCTTAAAGACTTACATAACACACAGGTAGAAATGTTCAAAGTTTACCACAACCTCAGCCAGCGGTTTCCGACATTCCTTCAGTATTACTCATAAACCAGATCAGCAGTCTCAGAGTCAGTTTTACAGACACAGAGCATTAAGTGGTTTTCAAACTCAACTCAACTCAAACTGAAACTGTTCACTTCGCCCCTGCCTTATCAATTCTGTTGCGTAACACATCACATTGCCTGTTTACTGGAAATGCCTAGCTTGTACACGCACTTTACACCTACACCCACACTGACCTACATCTTTCGTATAGAATGGCCTCAAAAGTCTTTAGACACTAACCGTTTGTAAGCTTTAGGTTCCTTCATAAAAACTTTCCACAGAGCTAGAGAGGAACCTTGAAGGGAGCCAAGACTTAAAAAGGGAAGCCATCCTGCTCTGGTCTGTTGGACAGCAAAATGATAATACAACAAGAGCAAAATGATCAGATGATACAACATAACATTTAATATACTTCAGTAAAAACAGAGTAAAGGAAGACGATGGGCTAGTATTCAGATTAACCAATACCAAACAGTGATTACTGTTAAAGATCCGTCGTGATAATGTCAGTATGAATAAAAAAAAAGATAACGGTGCACTCTGTAAGATGTTGTTGGGGCATACCTGATTACTGAGTGACTTCTCTCAGCCATTTGATTTAGTTCAAGAAAGGGGTGCAAATACACATACACCTCTGCATAATGTGGATTACCACTTAATTATCTTATTCAAACCAGTCAGTCTTTTTGTAGTCACGTATCATCGTAGAATAGTCCATTATAACCTCGAGTGTTGGGGCTGAGAGGGGAAGCTGCATTGGAATGACTGAACGCAATCACTATATCCACAATGGCTACTTTCAAACACATCACCATTGTTTTAACATCAACACTAAGGTGACCAGATTTTTCAAATTAATACGTTGAGAGATTTGTCACATGTGTCACACTTCAGAAATAACAGCATAGGCAGGAATGTTACTCAGCCCATAATTCATATTTAAATTCATTTTTTTGTCTGGAAAAAAAAAAACACAAAGAAAGATCAGGCCTATATCAAAAATATCCAGACCTTAAACACAGTCCAGGGTCTGTTCTGGAAAGACAAAGACAGTTGCTATCAACATATGTTGTATGTCATATATGGACAGCTGAAAAGGCTATGAAGTTTTTGCATATTATGTATTTGTAAATGGCATAGTAGCTACATTTCAATAGATTGTATGTCTATACAAATCAGCCTACCGAGCACTTTGTGGTATATTCAAGTCATGTAACAAACCTCCGTTTTTTAATCCCTGGATTACCTCTTTTCCTAAAAAAAAAAGTTTGCGTTGACATTGTGGACAGTGATAGAAGTGGTTAGTAGGTTGCAGCAGCCGCCCTTTTGGCCAAAACATGTAGAAGGTGAGACGTGCACCCTCTACTAGGTCTTATTTAGGACTTTCTGGTGTCTTCTTAATTTCACAGTCAAAAACAAGGGCATTTCTGAAAAGAAGAGTGCATTTAGATTCAAGATTCAAGCGTTTATTGTAATGTGTACAGAGAAACAAGCAGTTGCACTTTACAATGAAATTCTTACTCTGCACTCACTCCTGGACTACAAGTACTACACAATTACAATACAAAGACTCAGTACTAAATAAGAAAGAAAAGATTAAAGAGAAGAAAAAATATATGTCTGATATAAATTAACAAAATGTAAAATATATGCTATATACACTGAAAGATATAGGAGCAGAACATTTGTATGGTATGTGGTATTAGTGCAAATGACAGAACTGTGCAACAGCAGCCAATTATAGATCAAGTATCCTTATTGAGTATACATGTATCATACACACAGTGTACATATGCAGTATAAACAGAATAATACTGGTCCTTATATAGAAGTGATAAACTGAATCGCAAGGGTATGTGCAAAAAGTGCAGTCTAAACAGCCAGTCTAAAATAAACCTCTCTTGGTTTGATGCTTTCTTTCCAAACACCAAACTTCAAGTGCAGTACAAATAGCCAGACACTTTTTGGTGACTTTGTATGTCCACTGTATTGGCCCATCAATGGAAAGGGACCACCCTGAGTGGTGGACTCTTCTCAGATCAACAGTGACACAAACCCTGATGCCAACGCTGACATTTGGTCTGCTTCCTTGTGCTAATCTTAGTTATTGTTTTTGAAAGCCCCCCTCTGTCAATCCATCAGCAGGCCTGCATTAAATCTTTCTTTCAGTGTTGATGTGTCTTTGACGGTGTTGTTGTTTCCTTGTACATTCATTTCAGAAACTTGCTAGACTTCATTCTGTTTGCTCGTTCTAAGTCAGGTTTCATTAGCACTTGGCTCCACTCTGGATCTCATGCAGGTAAACATAGGACGGTATCTGTTACATTTTCTGTTAAAACCAGCTCTTTATTACTGAAGACCTCTTTAATGCAGAATAACACAGGTATAGTGCAATAATAGAAAAGAAGCAGCCCAACCTAAACCTGCTATTATTTTCTGTGGGATAGCTAACCCCTGCCCTTAACTAAGGGGCGTGTTATAACAGTCATTAAAAAAGTCTAATAAATGAATGCAAAACACAACTAATTTGGGTTTTCCTCTCCGTTGTTAAATGTAGATGAGCTTTCCTACCTGAATACATAAAAATACATGCATTTAAATAAATATTCTGAGTGAAAGCACGCTCAAACACTGATACATTTCTTTTAGTAGATAATAAAATAGTGTAATGAAAAAGTGGAATCTATATTATTTACAGATATAATACGTTTGTGATGACGAATCTGTGCATAAAAACCACAAATATAGAATGTATACAGGGGGATATGGTGTACTGTGATTGTTTACCTTGGGAGTCTTAGTTGTAACAGCATGTTGTTGTTCTGGTATGGCATGCCTTGTTTTGTGCCCAAACTGTTTCCATTTTTAATAAATACATGACATAGCAGATTATTCTCTCTTTATGTGAACAGACTCAGAATAAATGAACATTAATAAATCTGACACCAAAAGTCTAAAACTGTCAGGTAACTGAACCATACAATCCTTCAGTCATATGAAAACTCCCCACATGCTGTATTAATAAGTTACAGAGGTGGCAGAAATACACAAGGCCCTATATTCAGTAAAATGACTAGTAATCTAAAAATACTCAAATACTCATACTGACAGTCAAAGTGAAACTCACATTTTTTACTCAAATAGGAGAATGAAAATATATGCCCTGAAATGTACTTAACATTAATCTACTTCTTTTAAAATCAGTCCAAATTCAATTTTTAACAGGACATCTTTAATACTATGAGTCAGAGCTGCACATGCATGAAACTGGGTGTTCTAGTTGATTCAGGTATACTAGTTGATACCTGAATTGCATGCACAAAAATCTGCTAGTCTAGAGCAGTGTTCCATAACCCCGTTCCTGGAGGCACCCTGCCCTGCACATTTTAGTGTCTAAATATGCAGGACAGGGTGCCTCCAGGACCAGCGTTGAGCAAAACTGGTCTAGAGCACCAAACAAATTTACGTATATTTGAGACAGATCTCTTTACTAATCTTTACTAAGAAAAAAATGATGTTTTTATTTTAAAAGTCAAAAAAGAATATGCACCCAAAACAAAATCTTTAAAACACATTTCTTAAAAATTGTAACTGCTTGAGTAGTTACTGGGATTAAATTTAGGAGAATTGATTGTTTGACTCCAGCACATAAGGGTTAACCATTGGCCAATGACGAAAAGTGTCCAAGCACTTGGAATTAACTCTGACAAGTTTTTCATGGTAATTGTGTAATACGGGAAAGAGCTTATCAAACTCTGTTCACGGGAACGCTTTCTGCACAGCAACATTTTCTTCATGGTTTGGGACCAGGAACAAAAATTTCCATTCCACCTGAAATGGCTTTGTGGTTACAGTCTAGCATCTGCTGCTGCACCACACCAACAACATAGAACTCATTTTTCACCAAATTCCCATCAAACACCCATCATTAGCTTACAAATAAACTGAACTTCCTCATATGACTTCCATCTACTGCCAACTACTCAGAACTCTGTAAATAACCGTATTAATGTGTCTACAGCAATTGTATTAAATTGGTTACAATACAGTTGAGTCAAGGAAACTAATGTCTTGTGTGTTTAGTTGACATAAACCCGCCTGTTCACTCTGGGACCTGTAAGTTGTTAAAGCAGTCAATCACATATATCACACTGTTTTTCAAAAGGTAGTGAGTAAACATAAAATAGTATTAGGTGACAGAAATACTCAAGTAAAGTACATTTAAAAAGCTAATTTATTTTTTACATTGTACATAAAGTAAACTGTTACTTGCCACATCTACAGGTTTTTTGTCTGCAAAGAATACACATACATATCGCATTTATGGCATATTTTAATGCACAATGTTTGTTTGTTTGGTGAGTTTCACATATTGAAAATAAAATTAACATAAAATGTAAACACTCATACTGAAATCCTCTATTAAAGTGTGCAGAATTTGGTCCTCTGTAGAAGATGTTTTTACTTTGTGCTTAGAGAATCAGCAACATGAAATTTGGTCAAAATTCGGTAAAATTCTTCTCAAAATGCATTTCTTATGATATTACACCTATAAAACACATGCCAATACATTTCAGGTATTCTACAGATACAACAATGGACATTTGTTACTATTCTTTTTTAATTACATATTAAAAGGCTTATCTGTCATTTACCCATGTACCAAAACTATTGATTGTTAACTGTTTAAATTAATTGTTAATTAACTTTAAGGAAATGATACTCAAAGTTCTATCAGACACTTTACTGAGTTATTTAGGGTCTTCTTAGCTTTTGGGATATTCTTATGTTCAGCTTCTGCTCTATCTGAGTCCTGATAAAGTCCACCAGCAGTACAGTGATTGTGCAACGTGAAAGCTAAGCAAGTGTACACGTCAGGGTTTGACATCATGTCTGTGGGCGACGTGTCTGGGAAAGACCTACAGGTCAACCTGTTGTGTGAACAGGTTTATCGAGAACCTGAGCTCTAAACAATCTGACAATAACAACACAGCCATTCCTTCTTCACATTACACTACATTAGACACTGAATGATTAACAGCAGATAGCTACCAAGTAATTAGCAATAAATACTGAATGATTCATATTAAATGCTGCATCATTCACAGTAGATACAAAATGATTCATACTAATTAATCATACTCATCAAAATGTTAGATATAAATAATTACAAGAATGATGAAGCATTTCATAATTCAATTCAGGAAATGCTATTACCGTCCAGAGTACAGCATTCACTGCATGTACAATCCTCCTTAAAGAGTGCACATGTACACATAATTGGGAAGGAAGTGATTGCTCTGATGTTTGAATGAGATCATGTGATTAGACCACATGAAGAAGAAACAGGGGGAAAATAAAGAGGAAGAGGCGTTACAGAGAAACAGAGCTCCCCACATCTAAACCAGAAACAGTCCCCCATTACAATCAGCATGGTGTCATTCTGTAAACACTGAGACCAAATCACGCCAAACTTGCTGACCACCGGTCAATCCAGGAATGGATAACACCAGATTGTTGTACTCATGATAAATTTAATTACAAAAGGCTTTTTTGACATCTTATTATGGTGCAAAATAATTCTTAGATATAAAAAGCTATTTTTTTCTTATTGTGCCAATTTATTTACTTACTTGCAGCATGGTTGATTTTTCTTTCTTTTTGTTCTTAGTGGTTTTGTATTAAAACTATAATTATTTTGGTTTAATTATTACATTTACCTGTGTTTTTTTTTTTACATTGCATATCATGCATCATAATGAGCATGTTGCTCATATGTTTCCATTTTGTCCACCTTATCATATTTATATTTATATCAAATTCACATTAAAGCTCTAGATATTTTTTCCTCTCTGGTGGTTTTCATTTCTCAGAACAGGTTTTTTTAAGGTCAGCGTTCATGCTCATATCATTGTATGTGCTGCTGCCGAAACCTTGTGTCTTCTGAGAAAACCACAAGCCAGCTCATTACTCACTACCACCAAAACCTGAGCAAAGCAGAGAACTGACGGCCAAGGGGAGGAGTATCAGATTGTAGATAGATGGTGCTGATAATGTGACTCACTTTTTTCCACATTTCATCAGTCATGCTGCCCCTGGTGAACTGTAATGTGTAACAATATTTTTCATAAAAATAATTATAATAGAAATGATAATAATAATAATAATACTTGTTAAACCTTTAACCTCCTGAGACCCAGACTTGCTTGGTGTGTAATTTTAATTTCTCCTAGCTATTTGTGATTAGTAGGACCTAAAAAGTACAAAACTAAACGTTGTCTTTATACAGGAAGTTGTTTTGGCAAAAAAAAAAAAAAATCCTCATATGAGGCCAAAGGGTCAACAATTTAAAAAGTATCATGGTGCAGAGAAGCAGAAATGTAATGTCCTCATATGAGGACGCTGGGGTCTCAGGAGCTTATTCCCACATTGTTATAGTGATTCACGTACAAAGGCTATAAGATAAATAATATTTAAGTACAAGACATTTTCTGGGTGTTGAAATAATGATCTATAATTTAATGGAGCTATAAAATAAACAGCAATACATTTAACATGTTTATTTCGGGCATAAACATGCACTTTTTAATATGTTTTAGTGACATATTATCATTGATTACTGTATTATTTGTCACTGACTGATGTAAAATACTGTATGTTGTTAACAGACTGAATTAACTGTCTGTTAAATTGTACTCATAATGTTCTATCAAAAAATGTTCTACCAAAAACTACCATAAAGTTTCCTACAGGCTTTCGGGTTATTCTCTAACCTCTGCTGTCCTGATTAAGTTCTTAGAAGCTGATTGTGCAACGTGAAAGCTAAGCATGTGTACACAGTTTGACATCATGTCTGTAGGCCATGTGTTTGGGACCTGCAGGTAAACTTCATAAATGAACAGGTTTATGCAGTAGCTGTGACCTCTACCCAATCTGACAATAACAATTTAAGATAGTAAAGTTCTCTATGAACTTGTGACCTGGAACCGTGACGTTTATCCCCATTTTAGCCCAGTAAAAGAGGGCGTTCTGGCCTAGAACTGGAGATAAATTTGTTATTTTCAGGGTTACACAATTTTCTGCAGTGGAGCATTATGTTAATTAGCCTCAACAGAATTCACTATTGTACCTTTTTAATGTCTTCGTTTATCAAAGTTCTCTCACTACAGTTCACAGCCAGGCAAATAAGTCATACGCAATCAACGGGAACCCCTGTGAAACATCGTGTCTTTTGAGGAAACCACAAGCCAACTCGCTACTCACTACCACCAAAACCTGTGCAACTGTTTTGTCTTGTCAACTACACGAGTGAAATTGCAATAGGGACACAGTGCTTCAAACTGTTTTCACATGTCTGTGGAGTCATACCTGTGCAGCAAATCCCCCTTCTGATGAACTCTTTTGGAATGCATTGTTGCATGGTACGACTGCCAAAAATTGGGAGGTGCATGACATTGCGCCGCGTCATTCTTGGTGTGTGCATCCTCACACCACGTGTCAAGCATAAACAAAGCCTTGTATAACTGCATTGTTCTCCCATTCAGTCATATCCAAAAGTATAAACAAAGTAAAAAACAAAGTATACGTTTTTACATGTTTATTCTTTTGTTCTGACTTAAACTTTTCACAGTAAAAAAAACACTGTGCCCAAAGAAAAAGGGTGAAAACTCAAATTATTGGCTGTAACCAGTGATGGTGGTGATATTACCAAACGGGCAAAGGAATACTGCCTGTCACTGCATCTAAAAATACGGAATTATACACAGTGAAAAAAAATACTGCTGACTTCTCTGGACTCCATTAATCTGAAATGGACTGATACTCAGTGGAAACTTATATTGTTGTCTGATGAGTCAACCTTTCAGGTTGCTCATGGAAATCATGTTCTCTGGGACAAAGATCAAAAGGATCACCTAGATTGCTGATAATCTCAATGACCCCAATTCATGTATATAGTTGGGCTTTGCTGTCCAGTAAGGATCATGTGTATCTGCCATGTACTATGTATTCATTGTATATTCTGTGCTCACACTGTCATGTATCTGCGCTCCATGTAGTCATGTGTCATGTCCTGAAGAGATGATTTCAACCACTTAAATACATACCCATGTAAAGTTCTGAATCCAGCTCCTGTCGTGGTTTGAAGGGGTTTTAGAGGGTAACCTGCACGTGAGTGACAGCACCAATAATACTGGACAGATTTTTGGAGTAACTTATGCTGCATTCTATACGTTGTCTATTTCTGGGACATGCATGATTAGTAAGCTATTGGTTAGTATGAGTGCTGGTATGTGTATGGGTGCTAGACTGACCTGCCTGCCGTCTTTTATTGAAAACACTTGGTGCAACATGAAGACAATAATTAACTGTTGTTAAAAGAAAGCTTATGTAACTGAGCAAACATTCTCCTGTCCTGACATTTCTGAAATGTGTACAAGGCATCATATTTGGAATAAGTGTACATGAAAGTTCATAATGTAAAACATCAAAGTTTTTGTAAGGTTTTCAGTTTCAAACTAAAAGTCAAACAGAATTTACTAATCACTGCTTTCTGATTTCATCAGCATTTTAAAGACTGTCCTAGCTGGTTTCCTTCTGCTTTAGTTGGAATTTTTCAAACGTTCCTCCCACCTTCAAGATGCATCCTTAGAAGGGAGTTGGTTTTTTTGTGTTTCAACTGGACAATTTCCCTCTAGTGACACTGCAGCTCTGCTGTAAGAGGTGAGTAACCACATTTACAACAGAAATCAGTGGTTCAATGTTTTTTTATTTTGGCCACAGCGTCTATAAGTGCAATTATTAGTTAACAAAATTCCTGATTTCTTCATACAATTGAATAATCCTATTTTCCATGTGTTTTATAAAGTATATGACTGGAATCTGAAACAACACATTTAATAACAAGATTATTTACTGAACAAATTGAGGTATAAGCATAATATTTATACAAATCAATTGTGCTCCTCTCGCAAATAGTGTAAAATCACTGAAAGTACTCCGTCACATTTCAAAATGATTGTTTTCAAATAAAAAAGACACTTTTTGTGTATGTCAGTGCAAAACATCTACTGCTGTGTCTACAAAATCTTCCTATTTTAGGATGTGATAGTTATAGCAGAACTTTAAAGCAACAATTCAGGCGAAAATCTAATTTCAACAACTGTCTCCTTGAAAATGCTAACTGGCAGGGTATAAGCTTTTATCTCCTGTTAGCTATATCAGCCTCATCGCTACGATGCTAAATGTCAAAAAGCATCAGCTGGTTGACTACCTTTCCTTAGATTTTTGGACAAACTACTACTTTAAGTTCCATTTTACTGCAATATGCAGTCCTTCACCGGTCAGATTTTAAAAATATAAGTTTAAATGGCTAATATAAATAAACCAGTAAGGCACAGACCTCAACTATGACGAGGTATCCAATTTTTAAACTAACCTAAGTCATCCTGGTTTATTGTCTCCACCTGGTGGTCAGTCTCCATAGCGCACCTCTGCCCTCAGCTCTTTTGTGACATAGCTGAGGATGGCGGCTGCAACCTGCTGCTGCATTGTCGCATTTCCCATTACAAGCGTGACCAGCTGGACAGCGTCCGTCCAGTCCAACGTGCCTAAAATTGCCATAACATCACAGTAGAGTTTCTGCTGCTGCTGAGGCGGTAGCTCCATGATGATCTGAGGAAGTGGTTTAAACTGCCCGCTGGTCATCCAGCATCCCAGCAGGCCTCCCAGGGCTCCACCTGCACAGAACAACCAAAAACGTCTGTAAAACCAAAAGCAGCCCCTATACCCCAAAAGGTAGCTGCCATCTGAGTCTTTGGCTTTATCACTCTGACAACACGGTTAAGTAACAGAAGCTGATTCATTTGCAATTAGCATAATGCTAAGCATGCCTAAACAATCTCTTGCCCTAATCCGTGTGGAGTTGTTCAGTAATCTCAATACACTTGATTATGTGTACATACACAAACATATATATGATAGGGTTAAAATAAATAGGATGTTGCTAAAGGGTTTGTGTCAGTATGAACTTTTGCCCCCATTTTTCTAGTCATTTAATAATGACTGTGCAAAAACTTGCGCACCGTCACAGTGGTGCCAAGATATCAAAATCTGTGGGACAATCTAGCAAAAAAAAGGCTTTTCAATGAGCAATCAATAACTGATAATCAACATAAATAACTGACAAGCACACAAAAAGCTGATGTCTTTACATGATCTGTAATGTTATACAGTATATAATAATAACTTTCAGATAAGTATCCAGAAAAGTATTCTTGCATTAAATAATCCATTTTATGATCATTTCATGACAGTTCAGGCAGCCCTGCTCAAAACTTGACCAGATCTCCAAAAGGCATAAAGTCAAAGATGATACATTCTCTTCAACAATGTAGGCCAGTCAGAGTAATATGTTCCTACAGTGTCATCTGCTGTTCATACACTGGAACTGCAAAACAAACTTCTGTTCCAAATAATAAACAAAGCTGTAAACACCCTGTACTGCTTTGCTTTGCAAAGTGGTGCAAAGTGATGTCAAAGACACCATCTGAGAATGTTTTTGTGGGATAGAGAGGAAAATGTAAAAGGAAGATGTTAATATGTAATAGCCAGATTGGCACCAGTGTATTCCTTTAAATAAACTTAGTGCCAGAATCTCACTGTTCTGTTTGAATTAAACAGTCTATAAAACCTAATAATAATAATAATAATAATAGTTTTGTAATAACAATTTGATACTGATCTGTGATAACGTGCCTAGTGGTAAGTAATTTTCTTATTCCTACAATCTTCTGCAGTTGTAAACTTCTGAAATTAATAAATCAGAAGACAGATGCGACAGATGGTATAAAATGATTGTGTTGTCCTATAAAACACAGAAACGTTTACATCTTTTCATTTTATTTAAAATGTTATACCGGGCTTCCGCAAAGACTTGCTACAACTAGTATCTGTCATAAGGCCTATGTCAATGTTTCTACACATATCTTTTACCAAGATGCAGAAACTTTATTACTAATATGAACTTCCCTTTCTACCATGAACTATATATTCTGTCTGTAGATTTATTTCACGATTCTGCCTTTTCAGTGAGGTATAATTACATGTTAATTGTATGGGATAAAAATGTTTCCATTTGTAGTTTGTTGATGCTCCTGACCTGACCGACCTGAGTTTTCTTAGCATTCAATTAATATTTACACCACAAAAACATTTCGACACTAATACAAACCGGATTCCAGTTGGGACACTAAACAAATTGTGAATAAAAACTGAATGCAATAATGTGAAGGTGCCAACATCTAATATTTTATTCAGAATAGAACACAAATCACAGATCAAAAGTTTAAACTGAGAGAATGTATCATTTTAAGGGAAACATATGTTGTTTCAAAATTTCATGGCGTCAACAAATCCCAAAAAAGTTGGGACAAGGCCATTTTTACCACTGTGTGGCATCCTCCCTTCTTCTTACAACACTCAACAGACGTCTGGGGACAGAGGAGACCAGTTTCTCAAGTTTAGAAACAGGAATGCTCTCCCATTCATGTCTAATACAGGCCTCTAACTGTTCAATCGTCTTTGGGCCTTCTTTGTCGCACCTTCCTCTTTATGATGCGCCAAATGTTCTCTATAGGTGAAAGATCTGGACTGCAGGCTGGCCATTTCAGTACCCGGATCCTTCTCCTACGTAGCCATGATGTTGTGATTGCTGCAGAATGTGGTCTGGCATTATCTTGGGTCTTCCCTGAAAGAGATGACGTCTAGATGGGAGCATATGTTGTTCTAGAACCTGAACATAGTTCTCTGCATTAATGGTGCCTTTCCAGACATGCAAGCTGCCCATGCCACAAGCACTCATGCAACCCCATACCATCAGTGATGCAGGCTTCGGAACGGAACGTTGATAACAACTTGGGTTATCCTTGTCCTCTCTGGTCAGGATGACATGGCGTCCCAGTGTTCCATAAAGAACTTCAAATCGTGACCACAGAACAGTCTTCCATTTTGCCACACTCCATTTTAAAAGACCCCTGGCCCAGTGCAAACATCTGAGCTTGTGGAGCTTGCTTAGAAATGGCTTCCTTTTTGCACTGTAGAGTTTCAGCTGGCAACGGCGGATGGCACGGTGGATTGTGTTCACTGACAATGCTTTCTGGAAGTATTCCTGAGCCCATTCTGTTATTTCCTTGACAATGGCATTCCTGTTTGAGGTGCAGTGACGTTTAAGGGCCTGGAGATCACAAGCATCCAGTAGAGTTTTACGGCCTTGACCCTTACGCACAGCGATTGTTCCAGATTCTCTGAATCTTTTGATGATGTTATGCACGGTTGATGATGATAACTTAAAAGTCTTTGCTATTTTACGCTGGGTAACACCATTGTGGTATTGCTGCACTATCTTTCTGCGCAACAATGGTGGAATTGGTGATCCTCTTACCATCTTGGCTTCAGAGAGACACTGACACTCTGAGAAGTTCTTTTTATACCCAATCATGTTGTCAATTGACCTAATTAGTGTTAATTGGTCTTCCAGCTGTTCGTTATATGCTCAATTTCCTTTTTCCATCCACTTACTGCTACTTGTCCCAACCTTTTTGTGATTTGTTGAGGCCATGAAATTTTGAAACAACATATTTTTCCCTTAAAATGATACATTCTCTCAGTTTAAACTTTTGATCTGTGATTGGTGTTCTATTCTGAATAAAATATTAGATGTTGGCACCTCCACCTCATTGCATTCAGTTTTTATTCACAATTTGTTTAGTGTCCCAACTTTTTGGAATCCGGTTTGTAATAGGAAAGGCTTTGGAAAAGAATTACTAACATGGTACAGATTCCAGATTGCACTTTATATGGAAAGTTGAGTTGAACTCACATTTATACACAGTTTCTGGTCCTGCCAGCACTCAAGTGACTTTAAAAACCTTTTTCAGACATGAGGAGCCCTTTCCTTTCTTTTTCCTTTGCACTGTGGGACAATAGTGTCCAACATAACCATAGTCAAAAATAAAAGACTGGTTCTAAGTGTGCATTGTGGATTTTTAAGTACACTCAAAGTTGACATTTATAGCTACATCATATACTACATCCTCAAAAACTAGTTAGTAATAGGTGAGAAATTGGGACGCATCTTAAGTGTCATTCTGTGCTCTCTGGCCATAGCTGAAAAGGTAAAATGCTCAAAAGTATGGACTCACTTAATTTAGTTTAATGATATTGCAGTTAAATCCAGTATATGTATATATGTAAAGTGGTAGTTTACAGCGACTTCATGAAAATCACAATTTAACCCAAATATGAGAAACAAACAATAACGAAACGGCTCAGTACACCACAGGGAACTGAGGCAACATCTTACAGAGAAACAAACAGGTGACAGTCACAGTAATTTAATTTGCTCTATGATTATTGGATGGTAAGGAAGGCAGAGTCACATGATCCTCTGAGGGATTCTAGGAGCTGGACTCTAGGAGTGTTGTAATCAGTGAGTGGAGGGGTATGGACAACAGGACTGAAGGGTTGATGTGACAATAGCTTTCATTCTTACATGATAAGGTGTAACAGCGTACTGTTTATAAAATCTACATACCTGGGCCAGCATATTAGCTTCTGAATGTGGGGGTTAACATAAAATGTAAAAGATGGTGTTTAAGCTCATACACAGTAGGTAACTTGGGGCTGATGTATAGTGCACCACCTAAAGCTAAAACACACTGCACATTAGCTTGCGCCTGGTGTTCTGCCTCAAAGATAACATTTAAACTTATGACTAGCATGTTTGATTGGGGCTAAAATTACATGCAGAAGTTTCTTAGGCGCTACTTGTATTGTGGCTTGTGTTAGGGAAGGGCAGGGGGTGGAGTACAGAAACCCGGTGAAGGACTTTATGGCATGGTGCCTTAGGAACAACCTGCTACTGAACACTTCCAGGACCAAAGAGATAGTGGTGGACTTTCACAGGGCCAGGCCACTTACACAGCCAGTCCCTATTGAGTGGGTGGAAGTAGAGATAGTTAAGGCCTACAGGTATCTCGGACTGCACCTAGATGATAGGTTGGAATGGTCAGCCAACACAGACATCTTGTCTGTATTGTGAAACTGCTGCTGGCTGCTTAATTTTTCCTCTGGATCAATTAAGTATCTATCTGTGTACAACCTTCTAAAGTAGAGTGGGCAGAGAGGGTGGCAAGGCTTGAGCTACAAACACATCCACATCGAATGAATAGGCTTTTTTGTAGCGGTTGTAATGTTTGGGGTTTATACTGAGAGAGGGTAAAAAATCTAAAAGCTCATAAGACCCAGCAGTTTGAAATGAAACAATCCAAAAGACTTTAAATGTTAAAGAATTGAAAAAAGTATATTAACCTGCAGCGATCCCCACCGGGCCAGCTAAAAGACCGCCCACAAAAGCTCCGCCACCAGCTACTGCTGCTCCTTTCCCAGAATTCTTTACTGCGACTTTTATCTGCTGGTTCGCTGACACCTCACAGCACAGTCGCATGACATCGTCTACTCTGTGAGCCATTGTTGATCTGACCTGCTGAGAAACACACTGATCAATAACTGATAAATATGTTTACTGCTCTGGTGTGGAGAAGTGCAGACGCGCTAAGACATGCTGAGGATTTTTGTATTTAAATAAACATTTATTTTCAACATACAGACAAGGAATAAAATGTATATATCCTATGGGCCTTTGCTTTTTTTTCCTTTGTACATGTGACTTCCAAGTGATGTCAAGATGAAATCATCAAATCAATCTTACCTATGCTGATGACATGCAATTATACAGTCCTTTCCTTCTGATAATCAAGTCTCAGTAGACAGGTTTAAGTTGTGTGTCAGATAATTATTTCAGTGGATGTCACAAAATGTTCTATGATGAAATCCAGAAAAATAAATTAAATACTGGTACTTAAACTCAAACTTAAAGCGAATCCATCTCACTTGTGTGTTTTATAGATGTAAAGAATGTTTTGTATACACTTTACATATGCGTATATATAAAAATGTAGGCACAATTTGTGTTTTTTTTCCCAACAAAAATTAGGCAATAATTAGTAATTGCACATTACAATTAGGAGATATAAAAAAAATCATAATTAATGATTTATTAATTAAGATTTCAGTACAAATGTAATAAATAAATGTTTATGTTTTATTGTAACAGAAAAATAATTAAGTGTTTGTAAATACAGTTTGAAAAAAGAAACTAAATAAATAACAAACATAATTATTATCTCAAAAGTAATCTGGCTACCTCTGTTGACTCTTACATAGTCTTCAGGTCAAACATCAGCAGTTTCAAACATGCTAGAGGTCTTTTTCAGATCTTTGACCCTCTACAGGTTTGCCCGTCGTTCTAAACTGAAAGCTATCTGCTTTAGTTTCGGTTTACCATAACAGTGTTCCAGTGCTGCACCAGAAAAAAACATAAGACAAAGTGTGCCTTAATAGCTATATCATTTCTATATAATTATATTTCTATATTATTAAATATTGCATTTTGTTTCATTTAGGACTTATCTTAACATAAGTCTAAATATATCTAAACATAAGTTTTCTGATCGTACCTAAATCCTGACTTTTAACTAAAGGATTAAATAAATACATAACTTTCAACTTAACTTTGCGTTTTAAAAAATTCATGCTCCATTAAAGATACTGTTAAATGACTAAACATAAAAGTGAAAAAAAAAGCAGCGCTGTGTAATTTACAGAACCACACTGGAGCTTCTCAGAGCTTCCAGAGTCGATCAACATAGGAACAATAAGGCTTAAACAGTATTCTTGTTGGACTGGTTTGCTGGAAAGCTACAAAAAGAAGGCGCAAAACAAGACTCTAAACTAAAAATTAAAGGCAACATATAAACTAGGAAACCACCAGGTCCATGACCATTCACTCTGAGTGAGTTTAAACTAAAACCAAAACCGAAAGTCCAGAACTAAGCTGTGCATGGGTTAATAATAATTAATAATATTAAAATATCATAAGTATGTATAAATAATAAAAATATGTCTGTCGAAATGTATAATAAGCATAATAAGCTATAAATACAATGGTCATGGTCATGGTCATGGTTTCTAAGCTCTGAACTCACATTTAAGTAATAACATAATATAAGTGAGTTTATCATACAATAATACAGTTTATTCTCGTAGCTGGAACAAAACATTACAAAATCCTAAATCTGACTGTGAATAATAAAAGAAATTGATAAATGGCATAAAAATGGATCAAATAAAATAAAAAATATTGGGTACTGTTACATGCTCCTCTAAATAATAACTACAACAAATATAACATGTTCTGTAGCTTAACGCTACTTAAACGCAGTGTTGTTAATGAATAAAAGAGACAGCTGACCGTAGCTTGTGGTCAAAACAGAAGTAAACAGAAGAGAAGTCAAATAAAGGTTTTATAAATCTGCTTAGTCATTAAAATGTAAGGGTGCTCTAATAAACTAGCAGCTGAGCCTACAACCAAACCCAGACGTCATCTCTCACTCTAAAGGTCAAGATCCGTGGTTCAGTGTGGGTTAAATTAGTGATCAGAGCGATCTTACCTATTTGATGAAATTATTTCTTCACCTTCGGTGTGCTGGCAGAGCCGCAGTGCCTGCTGGGATTGATCTTTGACTCTACTACGTACTGCTGACAGTTGGAACAGATTAAAATTACAGATAAAGTGTTGCTTCTGTCACAGCTGAATCACCTAAGCTTGGTGTTTAAAGAGAAACTAATCAGCAAAACACTGGAGACAACCCTCCATACACCCTCTTGCGCAAAGAACTCTGGGTAAAAGTTCACTTTAAACAGCTGGGTGGTGAAAGGCCTGTTCAGTGCATCACCAGCAGGGGGCGCCACGACACCAACTCTACCACATCACATCGACTCGCCAAAAGTTATTTCGATAATCCGGGTCTGATAGATTATCTGTAGCGTTTTGTTTCGTATTATCAAAAGAGAGAATACTATACACATATGTATAAATAAATATCAAAAATAATTTTGGTTTTAGCGGGTTTCAATTCATTTCCTTTCAAAACACACCAAAATACTTCATAATACAGAAAGAGCCTGAATTAATGAATGAAAAACAATTAACAAGCGAGTAAAACGGAAATAAATAAAGTGCTGAATATTGTATCTGCTAGAAAGACCAGAATAAACGCTTTTATGGTTACCCAGCACGTTGATGCTAGGATTAGTTAGACCAGTGCCAAAACAGCACTATGCAGGCTTAAACTATATTGAAAATAAGCTTAACAACAAGAAAAAAAAGTAGAATTTTAAAATACATATCATGTGTTTTCTGTCATTGCATATTAGTTTTCTTTATCCTTTTTTCCTTTATTATTGCATGAGTCTAGAGTCGCGATAATTCTGTTCAACATGTTGTAGTTCTGTAAATCTGTAAAATTAATAAATCTGAATGTTTATAAAAGTCCCGTTAATTTGAGGCGGATGTAATGCGTTTAATGGGCGGAGACAGAGCGCCGCGCTTCCGGAATTTAAAAAAAGCGGAGCCCGTTGTCGTCACGGAAGGGGCGGAGCTTGCGGATGGTAAACAAACGGAGAAACAAACAAGAGAAAGAGACAGAGAGAGAGAGAGTTCTAGAGCGCGAGAAAGAAAGACATAAAGTTAAAGATACATATACAGAAAAATTACTGAACTGCTACTATACAGGTAAGATTACTATACAAATTTATAAACACGGCTGGATTTATCGCTTAGCCAAAATAACAAATTAAAAGTCCTTTTTGTGACAGAAGTGGTGGACAGTTGAGTTAGACCATCCTCGGTTTTAGGTCAAGTTCTCCAGCTTTAGTGAGCAATACAGCTTTTGAAATAACTCTGATCTACAGGCTGATTTATTTTGGTTAAGATAACTAGTTTACTTTGATCTGCTTTGTTTTCTGTGAATTTGTAATGTGGGTAGTACTACATCTCAACACTAATCAGTATGTATGTAGATACATTTAGGAAACGTGCTATATGATTAAAATAAAGACCGTATATTGCCTTTCCGCTCAATAAATCACATACTATGTCTTTTTTAATATATATATATATATATATATATATATATATATATATATATATATATATATATATATATATATATATATCAAGAAATATGTATATATATGTATATATATGTAAATAATATATATATTTCAAGAAAATGCACTATAAATTATAGACTGTTTTCAAAAGTTTGGTATCAAATCTGATTTTAAGAAAAACATTGTAGCACTTAGCTACAGCTGAGCAAAAATGTAATATAGAGTTGTAATATAGACTACTACAGTACTTTTGGTTTAGAAGATGAGAAATTGCAATGAATCCATCTTCACACAGGAGGCGTTATAGATTTAGACATATGGATTTATTTAGACGTATGTTCTAGACATACACTCTTAAACTGTGTTGTTATTGTAAGATGAGCCTCTAGACTGAGAGAATGTGTAAGGGGAGAGTGAACCAAACACACAAAACACTCCTACAGCCTGCAGCAGACACATATAACTTACAGTAATCTGACTCTAGAGATACAGACCTGTTTTTGGAATGTTTTTAAAAGAAATAATAAACCCCAGTTGGTTGTTGTTGGACATTATATATAGAAAAGTATTTAAATGTTGATTTATACAGATACTGATAGACTATTGGGGTAAAAAGTCAAAGGTCTTTGGGAAAAAATGTTGCTTAGTTGCATCTTGACTCCTTCAGAGCAAATCTTATTACACATAAATGCCAAGAGGAAAATACGATTGTAAGACTCTATGTCGTCCTTACATGTTTCTGGGAAAAAGTGAAGCCCTTAAGGTTTATTACAGTGTTGGTAGATCAGTCCACTCTTAAGGTGGCTGATATTCAATCACTTTAGACTGTATTTATTCACTGAGCCAACACAGAGCTTTTGGCAAGTACACAGTGACCTTATTTTTGTGGCAGTATCAATGCTTTAATTATTAATTTGTTAATTTCTGCTAAAGTCATTCTAAATTAGGAACATGAAGTTCAGCCAGTGTTATAAATAAATTGCATAGGCTAAAGGACAGCAGGTTGTTCGGTCCTGCCTGTGCCCAGCTTGTTCTGACCTGTTAACACAGCAAAATCCAGCCTTATGCTTTAGCTTATGCAAGCCTGTCTCTGATTTCCTGAGTGACGTGTAACAGCTTCACACGATATGCAGGAACGATGTTCCATCCATAAATCATCTGAGAGAGAAACACACAGACACAAGCTCACACTGGCAGCAACGCCTTCAAATTACTTCATTAACTGATATACGTTTACATTCACAAATAAAACAAATTACTTTAACAGTTATTACCTAAAATAAATCCACTTCATTATAGTGATTTATTTACTATGTTATATGTTAATATTCATCTAATTAATTTAGTATATAATAATACACTAACATATCAAAAGTCTCAGGATAGCAGTATGTATATATATGATTATGAAGTGCCGTTACCTCAGAGGGTGTCATGAGAATGTCCACACATGTATAAGTTGTGCGTTGTTTTCTTATGAGTGAGGCAGAACACCGGCATCTGTAAACTGTGAGTCGTGTTGCTTTCTATGGCATATTACAGTTACATGTGACACTGTGGTTTGAGGAAAATTAAATGCCTGCAGAACTTCCAGAATGGAATGTCCCATCCCCCTTACACACACTATCATACCGCATTCGAATACCAATAATTCACATTGCCTTGTTAAGGCCTGTACAGGTGTGGGCATTACCAAACCATTCCGCTTTATCATCAATTTACATACCATACACACTGTGTGTGTGTGTGTGTGTGTGTGTGTGTGTGTGTGTGTGTGTGCATTTCCTTTTTTTTTAAATAAAGCTTTAAAGTTCTAATTGTTTTTTACTGCTTACTTTGTTGGGATCATTGTTGATCTGATATTTTCACTGTTTACAGATTTCTATATAAAGTTTAAAGTGCAAGAAGAAAAAACACGCGTGAAGATGATCAGCAAAATCTTCGCCCAGATCCTTGGTAATGTTGAGGAGAAAGCTGACATTGCCCTAGAAAACGAGGGCAGTGAGGATGTGTTTGAGTTTGAGGATGGAGAATGGGTCATCATTAACATACAAGGTAAAAGCAGGTTTCCCAAATCAGAATCAGATTTGATAAACATGCTCAATAAATAATATCAGTGTAACATTTTTAGAGCTCTGGCTGCTTTAGATTCTAAGATATTAAGATTTTTTTGGGGGCGGAGTGGGGCAGGGGGGTTAAAATAAGTGAGCCATATTTTTTTGAATTATTATTCATTCTTATTATTCTTCAGTTTGGAGCTCTGTATGTTTAATTATATATTTAGAAAATATATGTGATTAAAAAAGTATATATTTTATACTTGCATCAGTATTAGTTATTATTCATTTTCCTAGAAGTACACATTTTTATTAAATCATAATCATTTTTTTTTATTGCCATACACGAGTGGTATGAATTTTAAATGCTTATTATGCCTATTTCTAGACAATTTTTATTGTTTCACTGTAAGCACATTTATTTTATTTTATTTTATTTTAAGATTAGTTAACTTACCTATAAATAATTCCACTACAGAGCAGGATGACAGTCCGTAGCTCTATTAACTGTGAGATGTTTTGAATGAATACTGCAAAGTTTCATGTGAGATGTGTTTCATGCATAGAAAACCATCCTCTGGGGCTCGTTGAGGAGGATCCTCTGGAGAACCTGCTGATAGAACACCCAAGCATGTCAGTGTATCAGATGCGGAGTGGCAGAATCGAAGGGGAGGAGGTTTCAGAAGGTGGCTCTCCTAGGTCAGTAGATTTGACATTATAATAGTAATAAGTAATAATGTTCTGTTCTTCCTGGAAGGCTAAGAGGAGATATATGAGGAGAGTTTTCCTCTGATCTCGGCTCTGTGCTTAAACCACTGCAACCAAATACATACATTTATTAGCAAAGATGTTTAGCATTAAAATATGATTATTTAGTTTTTTAGTTAGTACTGCTGGAGCCTCGAGGCTAATGTAGCTAACAGGTAATGAATGCAAGTCTAATAGACTTGATTATGGGGTTTCTGACGTATTTTTTAACTTTATAATTCTAGTTGCTTATTAGCTATAAATGTTATTACTCTATTTGTTTTTATTGCTATTTTATTGTCGTCATTATTTTTTTATTGCTTTTCTTTATACTTTTTGCTTAATATTTTAGGATGTAATTTTGTTAAAACAAATCAAATCACTGTTATTGTCTCGTCACATTTTCACAGGTGTAAAGGTGAGTGAAAAACTGGTGCAGAGTCCCTTACAGTCCTTAAATACAAAAATATATTTTTTAATAATAATATATTAAACAATAAATATATACAATACTAAGAACAAAATCTCTGTTTATCCTAATATACAGTTATGAATTAAAACTATGATATTCAGATGTACACATTTCCATGTAGAACTATGGTAAGGCTAAGGTAGATGCAGGGTATATATATAGTGTATATATATCCATACACTACAGATATACAATACGGATGGAAGAACAGTAGGTCAGTCTATATATAAATATGCAGTATAAATATGCTGGAGCTGCCCGCACCACCCTCTGCAAAGCTTTCCATTCGATAGCAGTAAAGTTCCCATACCAGGTGGTGATGGAGCCATAAATGCTCTCCACAGTACATGTGTAGAATGTTCTGAGGATGCGGGGGTTCATGCCAAACCTCCTTAGCCGTCTGAGGAAGAAGACGCACTGTTGTGCCTTTTTCACCACCTGTGTGGTGTGTTCAGTCCATGTGAGTTCCTCTGTGAGGTGAACACCGAGGAACTTAAAGCTGTTGACCGTCTCTACAGCGGCCCCATTGATGGTGATGGGGCTGTGAACTCTCCTGCTTCCTGATATCCACTATCAGCTCCTTGGTCTGGTTGACATTGAGAGAAAGGTTATTCTCCCAGCACCAGTGTGTCAGAAAGCTGACCTCCTCTCTGTAGGCCTCTTCGTTGTTATTGGAGATCAGGCCCACAATTGTAGTGCCATCTGCAAATTTGATGATGACATTGGAGCTGTGTCTGGGAGTGCAATGGTGGGTATACAGGGAGTACAAGAGAGGGCTCACACAGTCCTGTGGAGCTCTAGTGCTAAGGGTCAGTGAGGAGGAGGTGATGCCAGCAAACTTTACCACTTGGCCTCAGTCCGTCAGGAAGTTCGGGATCCAGCTACACTGTTCAGACCCAGATCCCGAAGCTTGATGTCGAAGCTACAAGGCCTACAAGGCTAGTCACTTGTTTTGGTTATTTAATTTAAGTTAGCAATTTTTTACTTGGCCATATTGCAAATGAAACCTTCAACGTGCCCCAGTAAAAACTAAAGAAGCCTTCCAGGTGGCCGCTACTGTTTTAGCTATGCTAATGTTCTTTAGTCTATTTTTTAGACAACAGTGTATCATACTGTGTCTAAACCATCAAGTCTGTTAGAGTTTATTGAACATGCTTTAAGACAAGCATGTGACGACTTAAGCAAGTAGTTAGCACCATGCTAATTGGTCTCCATTACCTGGCCTTTTAGCTTCAATGCTAAAACTAATGTAACAAACTCTGAACCCCAAACTCAAACACATCTTACCTGATGGACTATTTATGGGGTGAAGTGGGGAGGGGGGAGACTCTGGGAATTAAAATTTTTATTCAACTATTGCTTTAATGGATTCTTGGTTGACTCCTCTGTCCTATGTCAAGGTCTGTGCCAGTCAGGCGTCACATTTCGTGGTGTCTAGCTGCATGGGGCATTCCACTGCCCATCCTGCTTTCAGTTCAGCGGTCCAGAACTCACGGTGACCGCAGGAAACTGACCCGCACCGCCCTCCACAGACAGAACCTGGCCAACACTCGCTTCTCTCCAACTGACCGGCGCTACGGACACTTCAAACAGCCCACTCAGCGCCTCTACAACTACTGAACCTGTTGACCTCAAAATAGACTGACTACAGATGCCTGAATTGAACTTGGGTTTGGCGAAACTACAGCTGCACAATATATCATATATTAACTGATACTGTTATAAATTGCTGAATGAACTTAACCCATTCATGTCCAACTCCGTTGTTATGATGGGTTATAATAACAAAAATGCCACATACGTTGTATTTCCTTTATTGATCTGACTATGGTAAGTATTTTGAGATACTTAGTATTACTAACAATTTTCTATTTATGTTAAATGGTGACATTTTGTATCGTTTTTCACTTATACTGAGAATGAGTTTCTAACAGTACCCATTACATTTTTACACTTTTTCACATAATCAAATTTAAATTATCTATTGTTTTAGGACAATTAGTCCCAAGTGACCATGAAGAATAAAGTAAGTGATAAAAACTCTTTAGCCATATGAATTACTTAAAGAAATTTCATGAAGGATAAAGGAAAAACATTTCAGATTTGGACATTAATGGGTTAATCCTGCAGCACATTTACAGGTAGCATTAACATATTTGACTCGCATAAACATATTTGCAATAAATCTCAGCATAGTATCGAATGCAGTATGCAAATGAGACTGGATTATGCAAAGGAGCCTTGTAGCAAATCACATAATTTTCAATGTCTGTTGTTAATTACAAACCACTCCATGTGTGTTTGTATGACTTGACATCCATTATGATCGATCACATATGGTTATTTCTATCTCATTAGGGATTGTAAAATATGTAATCCCAGAAACTCTGTATTTTGATCTACATTGCGCAGCTCTAGTTAATGCTAAGGCTGACACTGTGTTGAAGACTTAGATATGTAAAAACTGACCACACTGCAGATGAATGCAGTTTTTGTGGGAAATGAAAGTTAATCCCACACTTCTTAAAAAATGGCGTGAGAAAAGTAAAAAAAGATGAACATATAGGACCCGCAATAAGTAGCTAGTACTGTATGGTAGGTTGCACATGTGTACGTGTACTAGTGTACTGTCTAGTAGATAAGAACACACTGATAGCTAGAAGTATAATGTTTTTCCACGATAAAAATGAAACTTCATTGAATGAAAATATAACAGTGATATGTATTACAGACTCACATACTTGAGCTCTGGCTTGTTTTGATATGTTATTATATGTTGTTAAGTTGTTACGAAAGTAACAAAACTGTTTTAGTGCCAAAGTAAATGCTGCAATGTTTTTAATATGTGTTTACTGTTCATCATGCACAGACACATTTACTGTATTGTTTTGGTTTGTGGTTTATTTTATTTTCTCAGACTCTGTAAATATTCAACCAGTTGTTTTGTATTCACCAACATATTTGATAAAACCTTTTTAAAAAAAAGCTAAATAAACGTGTTACTGTTTTATTATGATAGTGAAGAGTGTTGTCTTTTTTAATGTGTTTGTATATATTTTTTTTACTTTTAGTTTTTGTGGTTTTATGATCCAAATATATACATTTTAATTAAACCTTTAAGACTGATATACAGTATGTAATTTGCTCTGTTCTGAATGGCTGCTCCTGCTGAAAAGGCGATCCAGGCTGAAATACTTCAAATATAACTTCAACACACAAATGGGCCCTTTAAATATACGGTTGGTCAGCACAATCTTTTTGTCACTTCCGAAGTTGGCGCATCTTTTCCATAAACCTCTTCACTCTGTCTGGATCCACATTGTTCTCCCAACGACCATCCTTCTTAAAGTGGGAGCCGATGATCAGAGCGTTTGCATCCAGGTAATGCTCCACGTTGTCGTAAGTCACTCCAGAACCAATCAGAACGGGAAGTTTTACAGATTTGGCAACCTCTGGAAAATACAGAGGAAAAAATATACGTTGGACAAAATACCAAAATACTTTATAAAGACTTTTGCAGCAATTTGTCAACTTTGTATTCCCTGATCTGCCAAAAAAACCCCGCTGCACCATTTAAAAGGGGACATTGAATGAAATTCTGTAAATTTGACACATCTAAATAAGAAAAGTTTGGTACATATAACTGACATAGCGTGAACATCAAGCACTATCGGCAACAAACAGTAACTGCAGCACCATATAAGGTGGAACGGAAAATTGGTGAAACAAACTGGTGAAAAGGAAGCCAACTTCAGCTCTCACATTTTAAGACTTTAACAGAATCAATTCAAAGTTGTTAGCTTGCTTTGCGCATTTCACTTCGGACAGTTTCAATAAAATATTTTGAAGCAAGTGTGTAATGATTCAAGCATGCCTTTAGCATCATGCTAAATGGTAGGCTATCGGCTTCCAATACTTATTACAAAGATTTCTTGGCTGATCAACTTCATTTTAGAGTAGTGATATTTATCATAAAGATATGTGTGCACTAATGTGGAATAAATAAAGGCTGTAAAAAAGAGGGAGATATTCCGTGTATAGAAGGCTACACCACAGATAAACAGAATAAATAAAATTAAAAAAAAGGTAAAAAATGAAAAAAGTGAAATTAAAATCAATTTCTTAATTTGAAGCACATCAGGCAGGTTCGTTTGCACATGACAATCTCGGCCTAAGAACTGGGTTTACAAGGTACTACTACATATATCCCCATACAGAAAGGGAGAAACAACAATTTGATTTGTATCACTACGAAATTAGGAGATCGATAAGAGCAATTACAAATAGTCAAAAACACAAAAAAGCAGGTTAAAAATAGGGAGACTTCTGTGAAAATCAGGAAGGTTGGCAGGTATGAAATTCGTGCTACCAATACAAATACATGACTGTGTATTATTTCTTTTTGCCTCATACAAGCGAAACACACAAATGTTTAACATTAACAAAGCTAACAATGAGAATGTTATAATAATTAGGATTTATGTTAAAATAATAAGGGACTAGAGCTTCTTGCTGGTCGTTTTTTTTCCAGCAGGTATCATGTAATAAAATGAGATATTGTTATGTGTAGGATCATTATTACATAGCATCAATGGCCCTTATTCAGATTCAAGTCTCTGTCAGATTTATGACATGGTTCTAAACCACAAATCCTAAATAGGAATACATTGGGGAATGTCGGAAGCTTTGCAAAAATAGGTGGGTTTTAGAAGAAATTTGGGTCGTAAATAAGGCATTCTGTATAGTACATTTTTGCTACTGTTTGTAGTATCATTATATATTATCGTGATATAGTATCATGTGTAGTATATTTATGAGATAGTACCATTATGTATAGTACTAGCTATAATCTATTAGTGTAGTATTTATTATGGGATGGTATCATTGTGTGTGTTATCATTGAGACATCATGAGACAGTATAATACTATAATACAAATTATATGAGAGTATCACTATAACATTATAACTGTATTATCATTATAGAATAGTAGAATTGTGTGTAGTATCATCATATGTATTACCACTGTGTATAGTTCCTTAATATAGTAGTGTCATAATGAGATATCACTGTCTGTAGTATCACAAGTGTTATTGAACATCATTATTAGACTTGCTTCTTATTAAAAAATAGTTTGTTAGTTATGATAAAGTCAGAAATGTAAGACTTTATTATGGGACGGTTTCGCTACATGTAGTATCATTAAGAATTGTGTGTAGTATTTTGAGATGTCACCATTGTGTGTAATATCAGTGAGTATTATTATAAACTTTCTTCTTTTCAGAAAATACTTTGTTAATTATGATAAGGAAGTCCTAATTATAAGTCATTAATATGACTTACAAAATACTCTAATGAAATTAAACAACAAAACAAAGAGTTGCAAAAGTGCCTTGTTCCCCATCTGATGGCAATAATACTTGCCTAATGGAACAGAACCAAGCAGGGTCAGTCAGGCAGGGCCAGACTGGGACATGATTCCATGTGTATGTTTACAGTTGTGAGCACTCAGATGCCATCTGGAAGTGGAGTTTAAAAATAGCCTGTGGTGTTGGTGTCTATATTAGCCTGTGCGGTGCAGCTGGCGGGACACAGTCAGAGAGGTATATAGAGCATCTGCCCACATTGGGCCCTTACCAAAGCCAGCAGACCAACATCCGCTCCATCACTGCTCTTTATAAGGCTGCATACCTGCTCAAACCCTCTATTACGTAGAGGAGATTGGGGTCGGTTGGCACAGCTTTCCTTCTGTGGTGCATCCCTAGTGTACAATATGTTAGCACCAGCAAATAAAAAAAGCTTCAGCTAAAAACAGACACACCTAGTGTCAGTTAGTTCACTGAGGTCTTGTTTGTGCCAAAGAGGAACAACATGTGCTTGGTACAATTTTAACATCTTATAATGTTTAGCAAATGAATCTAGAAATGAGAATTTAGATTTTCTTACTGTATTTATCAGTAAAAAAATATATTTTTGAAGCAATAATGTTTATTTGTGCATTTTATAATGTGAACTCTGGGAAAGGTTCTTTAAAACAGGTAAAACTGTATAGGGTATCTTAAAGAACCCACTCGTCTCAGTAAACATTAATGTATTGTGCCAGACTGTGTGCCCGTTCGTTACATTCCTCTGAGTGCTTCCTAGTTGTGCTGGGATTGAATATCCTTGCGTCTCAAAGCCAAAAGTAGCTCAGACTCACACTGTGACCTTGTGCTCCACATAAGGATTCAGAGGAAACACACTGGGACTTGATCACAGTCAGTTACAATCTTTTAACCAGTTGGAAAAACAAACACATCAAAAAGCCTCCAAAAATGTTCACTCCACCAGATACCACTGTAGTAACTGTTATCAGAAACTGGACAGAAATGTCAGATACACTGTTTTTAGAAGCACCTTTTATAGCATTTAATATACATAAATATGAAATGAAAAGAAATGGCTCTAATATATGGCTGTATCCACAAGTTACCATGCTAGTGAATTGTGAGGTAATTTAACAGGTACATGAAATTGTTACCTCTACAAATTATCAACCAAATATATATAAGTAATTCATATTAACAGTTACTTATTGGTTGTTATTATTATATAAATTAATTATGCAATGAATACTGATTTTGAACTACTCAGGAGTGTGTAATTCCAGACCTGGAGGGTTGGTGTCCAGCACAGTTTGGTAAAATACACACCTGACTGCACTCATATGTTAATTGCCAGGTTTAGTTAGTGTGTTTGAGTATGGAAAGTTCTAAGCTGTGCTGGACACCAGACCTCCAGGACCAGAGTTGTGCACCCTGGAACTAATCTACTATGCCTTTTACAGTTTCTTACCTTTTGGTACAGAATCTTGCAAATGTTTTAGATTTTTTATGACAATAAAAAGTCATGAACCCTTTACACCCTGTGAACCATTCATGATGAAGGGATTTGAAGAGATTAAGTTTTTGCAACAAAAATTGTCCAAATACTTCTTATATAAAGAAATTAATCTGGAGATACAATGTTTTGTTTGTTTTAGCTACAATATGTTAGTGAGTTCTTTATAGGGTGGCCGCGTCTTAGACTGTAGTGGCATCTGAGTGTGGAGCTCACCTTTCAGCTCCTTAGGATTAGCTTGGACGCCCGTTGCCAAACCTGTGACGATCAGACCATCTGACAGGAAGAACTCTGCCGCTTGTGCTGTTTCAGCTATGCTAACATCTGCTGTGAGGGCATGAGCACTACAACAACATACACACAGTTAAACATACTATAATACTACTATACTATCATACAATAAATTTTTCAAAATCTACTATGTTTGTAAATAGTTACTAAATTACTTTGAACCTACTACTATATACTATGATCTTCAGCTGTAAATTATTTAGTAACTAGAATTCTTTAGTATCTTCGTATTACGTAGAAACGGCACAGTTTGTAGTTTAAGCAGGCTTAAATACCTGCTATTAAATCTGTCTTGTATTGTGTATTTTTAAACGTTTTTGCTGGTGACATTACCTGTGTTTTTTCTTGATATCAGTGAATATCTGTATGTGTTCTGCTCCAATGTTTCTTCTATAGCGTAGGAGTTCACCAGCACACGCATTCAGGAGCCCTTCGTCAGCTACGTGAGAAAACACAAAGCCCTCCGCTCGGATAAAATCAAGCCCTACAGACCAGAAATACAGAAGATTCAAAACAGTCAGAAACATTCTTTAGTCATGCAGATGAGGCAAAATTACAGACTTCTGGAGGCATTATTAGTGATTTTCTAAATAAACAGATCTAAAACACAAATATTCATATCTGGAATTTGGGAGACATGTTTCCAGTAGTGTATAGAATAAAACAAAACTGCTATTTTTGGTGAAACACAAACCCATAAACTGTAAACCAGAGAAACTGATCATTTTAAATTGGTCTCTTAAGGTGTTCCAGAGCTATATACTCGTCAAATGTTCAAAATTCAGTTCAAATCTAGTCTAATTAATCTGGTTTTCAATTAGGCTACAGCATCATGAGCCTAAATATTAAGTATAATCATTTACTTTACTACAGATGTGTATTGCAGACATATAGCATAACATGCACTTGTATTTTGTAGAAATGTTGAAGTGTTATTATTTTACATTTGGTGTACATGCTGTAAGTTTTGGTTTGTTTAATAGTGTGCTTCAATAAACTAGTCTGCTTTGGTCTCACTGTCTTTGTGTGGTGCTTTTCTGTTGTTTTAATAAAGCGTGTTTTCTATGTAGCTACAATGGTGTCCGAAGTGGTATGAAGCCACCAAGCTTTAAGAAATTAAGTTAATCAGTAACCCCTGACCATTATGCCTGGCCTCTTCCAGGGTTGGTCCAGGCACCTGTATGTTACCTGTCCATATGTAGTTTGACTATTGCTTGTATATTGTGTATATTGCCTAGATTGTACACTGTAAATGTCTGTATTTATTGTGTATATGTGGAGTTATTGTGAATATTACTAGTATATTGGTACTGTACTAGAGAGCCACAAACTGCCAAAAAAATTCCTTGTGTGCTAACATTCTTGACCAATAAACCTGATTCTGATAGCGACATAGTTGGCTAAGGAAGGTGACAAATAGTCCAACGCTGCTAGGTGCTGGATCCTGGATATCAAAGACTCCATGCCTTTTCTTTTTTTAAAGCCATGCTGAATACACAGCACCTGCGCCAGTTGGTCGATCTTAGAGAGCCATGGGCAATGTAGATAAGCAGTATCCTTGTCTATCTATGATGCAGCAGACAACAAAGAAAACAGAAGGCAGCTAGACCGCTGCTGCAGTCATTTCCCCCTTTAACATCAGAAATGATGCTGTGAGATTTATCACGTCCGGAAAGAGAACACAGAGCTCTGTTGGACATGCAAATATAGAAACCTGGTGGGGCAGGCGTGACGCCACACAGGCCATTTACCACCACAGTTGGGAAATTTAATATGCACAGTGATACAGTGTACACACTGATGTGGCCAAGACACTGAAAAGTCGGAGGTTCTACTGGACGGGCGGCTGCATCAATTACTGTGACCGATACATGCCAAAGAAGGAACTGCTGCAGCAGTTGCATGCCTTTCTTTTGTCTGTACCAATAAAGAGTGTTGCCTGCTGACAGAAAATGGCTTATTTCAAAACTTCTCTATTAAACCCATTAAACCTACATAAACATGTGCTGCTTGTTTGCGTAGATGCTGTGTTCAGGCTGGAGAGGTAGACGCAATGCTATTCAAATAATTTGGACAGCTCAGAAAAAAGCAACACTTATAAACAACATTGAATTAACTACTAAAGAGGATCACTGAGAAACACATCAGTCTAAGAATTGCTAACTTCACTTTGTCAGTTATGAGCTTTATAAAGGTATGTTTATAAGCATGATTTTCTTACTAAATTAACTGCTTTAGTCATTTAAAAGCAAGGGCAAGCATTTTAGCCACTGTGGGTTAAATCACAGCCAGGTCAGTTTAACATTACATTAGGGTTAATCATTATCCTCCTGTACATGAGCTAAACTGCCTCAATAAATGATTTGGAAACCTGTTGGTTTGCTAAGAAGACTTTGAGAACAGATGTATATCTTTCTAACTTAGGACAGCACTCTCTGCTTACCAGGCTGGTTGTGAGTAGGTCAGTGTTTGTGTACCTGAGGCCAGTGCAGTAGCCAAAGCTGGCCTGTTAGCTGCAGACAGGATCTGCACTCCAATGGGCAGAGATGGACAGAGCTGTCTAACTGCACTACACACTGCTGTCATACATGCACACACCTCTGGACCAATGTCAAACACATACGGAACATCATGCATGTTCTCAACGATCAAGCCATCCTAAAATACAAGAGGAAAGACCATACATGCTTCACATGGATAATCAAAAACAAGCAAAAACAATTCAGTTCAGTTCACAGAGACAGGAACCAGACATCTATCTGTAAAATCTCCCTTACAGAAAGTAATACTATATGAAATGGTTATGAATGCACGGTCTATGATGTCTATTATGTTATCATAGGTTTAAGAATATTGTGGCCAAAAAAGCCTTTCAGTGTGAGGCAAAGTAGTCCCCCCAAAAAATTGACTATTTTCAAAGGCCTACCATCACTATTTAACTATCAGCAGCGTTCCATATGAACACTCATATGACACGTGCAGGCTCATTGGTGGTTTTGGATACTACAAAAATGTGCAGATTGGAGTTGTAGACATTGTGACCCCTAGTTCTTCACAACCAACAATTTCACACCAAACCACTCTAAAGAATTCACATCTTAAATAATGTAGGAAATTGTAAAAATATATTTCTCAGGTCTAAAAGCACCATGAAAAGCAACTAAGCTGGTGCTTAGAAAAAAAATCATATCTTTATTGTGGGGAACACATACTGCAGTGAAAAACAGGAAGCAGGCAGAGCGACACTTTCAGCAAAGTGGGCTCAGAAGACACAAAGTCACTAAACAATAAATCCCTTTGACCACAGGCCCCACCCCCACTTGAAAAGTCTTTGATCAACCAAAGCATGTATGTTTGTGACATTTGCTTCTTTGGTTTTAGTACTGAAGCTACAACACTAATGTAGCTACCAAGCAACTAGCATCAAGCATGGCATGAACTGGGAAGTGCCCAGTGGATGTGCATGAGGTCAGTACCACTCCAGCCTGCATGTATTCCTCTGCTTCCCTGCAGGCTGCTTCAACAATCGCAAGAAGAGGAGCTCTGTTCAACGGACTGCCTGCAAAAAAACATACCAGCATTAATAATAAAAAATAAATAAAATAAAAATTATTATAATACAACTTGTAAATAATACAATGCAACAATAACAACATTAATTTCAATATATATTGAATACAATAATATAAAAATAAAAATTTTATAGAGCACTTTGATCTGTTCTAGTTTAAAAGTGCTATACAAAAGTAACACTATATGCACTATTAAATGTAATCTCTCTCACTCACTCACAGTACCTGGCAGTGCCCCAACGTGGATCATGCCAATAATATTCGACTTTAATCGTCCGAAAAGATTTACAAACTTCATGTTCCTCCTCTTTGTTGTCTCTTTCTCAGTCAGTCACCCACTCGTTCACCTTTAAACCTTTACCTTTACACTCTCAGTCAAAAACGCGTCATGCACACGTCACGCGACAAAGTCACAGAAATATCTCCCTGTATATGCATTTATGCGTTTGGCTGTTTGAGTATTTTACTTTATTTAGTTATTTAACCATTAAACTTTCTAAGATGGTAAAACTCTTCAACTTTTCCTAAAAGTAAAATATCAGCATGGGAGAAAGAGAGAGAAATGCTTAATCATTGTTTAATTAAACAAGCACGCGCAGGTCATAGCGCGCGCCTGTTTAATTAAACAATGATTTAGCCCTTCTCTCTCTTTCTCCAGCACACACTTTCTCTCGCTCTCTCTTTGATCTGATTTGTTTACCTGTTGGCGCTGTTCTCCACGTGCGCCGCCCGCGCGCGCTTCCGGAAGCCCTTCTCGTCATCGCTGACCGCCCCGCCTCTTCCGCGCACGCCCCCTCCGATTTGCCGGCAAAAAGCTCCCCTGTGAACGCGCTTTATTATTTATTAGGCCGAAGAGCGCGCTTGCGGCACCATCGCTACATACACCCAGGTGTGTTCGCGAGTGCACAGTAAGCAGGGCATCTGTGTTTGTTTGCTTTCTCATTAATGGCTGATTAATTATTTCCCCTTGTGTGCGCGCGCGCAGCGGCTCCCAGGCGCACGCAGGCGCAAAAGGAAACATAAAAGTGGAGTTGGCGCGCGGAGAGTTAGAGTAAAAGAGGCGAAAACGCGCAGTGATTGAGATTGAGACTGAAAAGAAAGGAAAAAACAGCAGCTGCAGTTTTGGGGTTCATCAGTCTGGGGTTTGGAGGAGAGCTGGAGCTGCAGTGAGGGTCTTTATGAGGTGAGAGGGGAGCAGAGGACATACAAACTTAGTCGACGTGTTTTTTTCCCTTCCCTGTTTATACAAAACAACTCAGATTCTAAGAAAATAAGATGTAATAGTTTGTGATAAATGTTTGTGTGTCAGTTTCTTTTCCTTCCGTGTATTCCTGTCTCTTTTTTTGTCCCATGCTCGGCCATTTTCTGCCAGCTTCGAGATGTGTAAACTTTACTGTTTAAAAAGTACTGATTATAAATCAAAATCTGTTTCCATGTATTTGCATCATGTAGCGCGTGCACGATAGGGTTTGTGTTCGGTGGTGTTTGGTGGTGCTTTCGGTACACTTCAGCAGCTTTTAGCACTAGGAATGGGGGTTGGGAGAGAAAGAAAAGCTCAGGAAACGTTGGGATAAACCCCCTAAAATAAACTCTCTGATTCCGTTTCTAGGCTCTCTCTACTCAGGAGAGACACGCGCTCGGATATAATGCCCAGTAAGAAAGTGTAAGTGTGGATTTTGTGCGCCTTTTTAACCAGAGGGGAGTTGGTTAGAGGAGCAGCAGATGGGAGCTTGCTGGTTAGCAATAGCCCCACATTGTGTTCCCAGCTCGCTTTGCATTAGCAACATACCAATTAACTTCATCCTCCTTCTACAGGCCAGGCACAACAGACGTGAAGGGCACTCCAGATGAAGCTCCTAAAAACCCAGCAGCTCGCTCCAGGAAAAGAAAGGCAGACGTCGCTATTGTGAGTTTGGTTTTTGCGTGCTGCTTCGTGGCAGACTAAACCAGCTCGAGTCCAGTATTAACTCCCATATTTTATTTGTTTGAATGCACGCAGCATTTGCAAGATCCAGACGAGGAAGTTGCAGAGATGACCAAAAAGAAGCAGTGTCCATCACCGGTGAGGCAGTGAAACTTTGGCTAATGTTCTAGGCCTGCTGTTTTGGTCACTCACAGGGGAATTCCACCCGTTGTTATTTTTTCCCAAAATTCCTCAATAATTCAGTGTTTCAGATGTCATCTGTAAACAGAGCAATTTAAGTGAGGTTTGGTGTGACATGGTTCACATTTCTGTATGGTGGTGCTGGTTGGGGAGGGGCTCACCATATCTGCAGCATAAATGTATTTTATTTTCCCTGTAAGTCTACCAGGGAACATGCACATGAGCTTATATGGAGTATTAAAGTTTGTAGGAAATTATTAGTTTGGGTTCTTCTAAAGCCACCATTAATTTTTAGGCCTTTAAGTCTTAAAACTATCATGAAGCATGTTTTGGACGTCAGGGTATTCACACCAACTTCGTGTAATAACTTTCTGTGAAGGAGGTGGACATCTGGTTCCCATCACCACCACTGTCACTTGGTAAGTTTCTCTGGAATGGTGCATTTAACACCAAAAACATTTGAGGGTCATTCAGGAAGCGGTCCAGGTTGAAACACTTCTTAGAACTTTGGTGTGCACAAAACTTAGAACTTTGGTGTGCACAAACTGCTTTAGGCTGAGCAGGCAGGTGAAACGTGCAGATTTCCACGCTGTTACAGAAACTAGAAGTTCCAAGCTAACTGTCTGTAGTCTCATTTTAGTGGTAACCAGGACTGAAGGCGTTGTATTTCCTAAAAGAAAAAAGAAGCTCAATTTTCTGAGATCTGGGCCCTTTAAGTGAAAAGGGAGGAAGGAATTCAGAAAGTTTACATTTCTGACAGTTGCTATGTTTGACTTACTGCATGAAATTGATCCCTTAAGGTAAATACTTTGGATGTTTTATGGAAGTAGCCACAGGACACGATCCACACTCAATTAAAAGAACTAATCTTACTTAAACAGCTTAAACTTACTTAAACCCACTGTATTTTTAAATGTATCAATGCAATAGTAACAACAGTCCGTCGCAACCTTTGTTAAACTATTAAAAGCAATACTGCATTTTGAAAATCAGTACAGAATCACAGATAACAATATTGCGATACTCATATTTATCAATATTTTCTTACACCCTATAGCCCACACTTTACCTGCTTCCCTAAACCCATTTAAATAAAGGTTCCCACATAGTTCTTGGCCTTTTAGCTGGTGCAGAATCTTTAGTGTACTATTATGTAGAGGTTGTTCACTCTCTCATCTCATGTGCAAGCTTGGACGGCCCAAAGAAGAGGTTAGAGAAGTCAGTCAGAGAAGTGGTTCATTTTATTGCCTTCATTTGAGTGTACACTAAGCGACTTACAAACTGGATGTGGATTGTTTCAATTTATTTGGGTTGTTTCTCAAAAGTCAAGCCAAAGGGGAAGACAGTAAATGGTAACTAGATAGTATGCAGAAATGCGTAATTAAGAATGCAGTTAATTTAGCAAAAGTAAATGACAATTACAGTCCCAGTACAAGCCCTAAACACATTTAAAATTAATGGCAACAGAGAGATGACTATTTTAAAGGGATGATGTCATGGCTGAGAGTGTTATGTCAGATATTACTAAACTGAAAATCAGTAAGAAGGTATTAGTAGGCCTGAAAGATTAATCATATGTATATGGAAATGGTAATTGGTAATTTTCAAATTGTGAGGACTATAATTAGGAAAAAATTATTTATCAACAATGTTGTCTTGGGTTAAATTTCCCAGTTTTAAACTTAACTCCGGTGCTTGTTAACTGCCCATAGATGAGTTGGACCCAACAAGGGCAATGAGAGTCTAGCACACTACATCCAGAGGTCAAGCCTCAAACCAGGGAGGAAAAAATGTGTTCTGCTCTTATTGGCCAAAAAACACCAAGAACATTTAATTTATAGAGAATAATGAATTGAATCATGGTCCCAATGTTGGTCATAAAAATTGTCATTAGATATTTTCCCCAAATCGTTCAGCCCTAATATCGCAGTATATGGATGTCGATAATGTATCGCCCAGCTGTGCCTACTGGAATCATGGTTTATTATATTATTTTAACCTTTTCAATACAGTACATGGAGCAGGGTAGCCTTTCACTCTTTCAAGTCTGTCCTGATTTGAATATGGTTTTCTTTAGTCCTCCTCTGATGACTGAATGTATGTTTCTGTTGAGGCCTGTTTGGAACAGGTAGCATCGTAAGGTATTAATGGTACTGAGGTTGTCCTTGTGTCGGCGAGGTTGGCCTTGCCTTACTTGTTGTTTTTATCCGTTAGGGAACTCCCTTTTTATTTCTCCTTTTACTTCCCCCCCCTCCAACCTTCTCTTTTTCTTCTCTGGTCCTGCTCAGACCTGCTGGAATCCCAGCATGAGTTGCACAAGCCCATGTAGGCGGATCCCCACGCCAAATGAGCTTGAGGAACCGGTTACCATCAACCCCATGGGATTCACTCAGTACACCTCCAGGAATATTTTCGTCACCCCCACACGACCATCACCCCTGCCTGCCCTGTGGTGAGCCTTATATAGTGTTTGTCAAAGTTTCAAAGCTGTCCCTTTTTGTTTAAAGATCCTGTATTTGTCATTTGAGGTTCACTTGCAGCATGTGAGTTTTCAGTGTTCTATAAACAGGCTTTTGTTATTTTGAGCATTTTCTAGCCTCTGTTTTTGTTACTGTAGCTTTTAAGATGAATATACAAACAATATTATTGTTGCTAATATGCAAAAATATTGAAACGAGCTATTGGTTCACCGTTTTCCCAGACTGGAGAGCAAAAGGCTTGTTTTGGGTGTGTTTACATCCAATATCTGCAGAAAATTAGATTTTGTTAGTAAACCCTTCAAAAAAACTAATAGTGGTAAAACATGGCTCAACACAAGTCAACTAGTAATAGATGTCTGCTTTGCAACTGGCCAGTAAACTCTCAGAAGATGACGTAAAACTTCATGCTTTGTCTTTTTTCCGGAATAAATAAGACCTATAATAAAGTCAAAAACCTATTCTTGGACTTAAATCCAATTTCCCCTCTTGTGTTACTCGAGTGCATGTATATGTGGTGGAGATTAACCAAATCCAATTTTTTGGTGTTATTGAATGTATATACGTACGTTGATGTTCTGAAACATGCCTTTCAGGGGATGCTCTTTACATGACTAATTTACATGAATATTCTGGTAACTGCAGACATCAGATTATGATGGGATTAAGTGCACTTAAACATACATTGTGCATTTAAACATACTCAGTTGTTGCATATTGTAGTTAAAAGGGTTTCACGCAGTATGGGTTTTTTTTTTTTTTTTTTTTTTTTTTTTTTTTTTTTTAAATCATTATTATATATGTTTTGTTGGTTATTGTAAAAGACATGCCATATGCAAATAAACATGACCCCTTGACTCAAGTGTTAACTGTGAGCATCCTGGCTGATGATGGCTCCAGCGGAGTTTCTGTTGGTGTTTTGATTAAGTTATTGAAATTAACTTAATGTGTTTTGCAATGATTTGCAGTCAGGCATCAATATAATTGCAGTGCTAGTAAGCTGCGTCAAAAAGGAATGCAATGTATGGACACCACTGTCTAGGCTGGATTTTTGTACCTGTCAATGTGCTGATGTGAGATTCGTTCCTGTCTGACAGGCTAAGCTGCCATAAAACATCTGTGCAGACATTCCAGGGAATTGCAGTGTGGAGTATTAGTACAGAAAAAAAATGTCTTGCCATGCCAACATGAATCATACAAAGTGCTGTGTTCTGACTAGGAATGAAGCTAAAATTTAGTATCATAATCGGTGTCTTGAGCATTTTTTTTTTTTTTTTTTTTTTTTTTTTTTAAATCTATTATTGTGGTTTTGTTAAACGCTATGTTTAGATTTTACATCTGTAATTATTTGAGGTGTGCATGTGGACATCTTTTACGACCACAGTATAATCATTTTTAGTTCAATTATTGACTTTTGTTCAACGTCTGTTTGTCTGTCTCTCACTGAAGATAGTAGCATGCATCAACATTAGGTTTATGTTAACAGATTACTAACATGGTGGAAGTTAATTCATTGTCATAAGGAATTGTAAAAAATATGTTGAAATGGGATGTCATTGTATCATGTTGAATTTTGTATAGTTACGCCCCTTTAAAAAAGGCTTACTTTTAATTGTTACTAACAAAAGTTGATTTTATTTATTTTTCTTTTCTTTGTTTCCTTTATTATAGCTGGGCCAGTAAAGATGACGTGTGGAACAACTTGCTTAAAAAAGATGAGCTCTATCTTCACGATATGCATGTCATGGAGAGACACCCGAGCCTTCAGCCCAAAATGAGGGCCATTCTGCTGGACTGGCTCATGGAGGTCAGCAAACATCCATCTTAACAATTTGGGCTGTTAGCACGTGTTAATTTAATCTCATTAGAAGGAGAATGTGCACAAGGATTTGAACTGTTACACTGAAGGGTGTGTCATTCCTATTGAAATGCAGCTTGATGAGAAGATGGATAATGGCTGGTTAGAAATAACAGCCATCTCATTGATTGAGAGCTAAAGGTGACGTTTGTCCTCCTTCTCAGGTCTGTGAGGTGTATAAGTTGCACAGAGAGGCATTTTATTTGGGCCAGGATTACTTTGATCGTTTCATGGCCACACAAGAGAACGTCAGTAAAAGTACGCTACAGCTCATCGGCATTTCTGCTCTGTTCATCGCGGCCAAGATGGAGGTACGTCTCAAAGTTTACTTGAGTTTACTCGTTGACTTGAAGGTCCACCAATCGAATCAAGGCGACAGGATGTTGTGCTAATGTTGACAATCTTTTAAATAAAAGATTGTCAAGAGGCTCCAAGAACCATTTATTATAACCATGCTCCTTTTCTCTAACGTCACTCATGGATTCAAATCAATCTTATCCACATATGGCTGGTATAGTCTCAGGTTTGCAATCTGCCAGAGATGCAGCTGATTCCACTTTAATCATTTGGTCTCCTTCAAACACTTGATTAGCCACATAGTTGGCTTGAAGACCTGCAGCCACACCAGCCCTGAATGAGATTGGTGATCCCAGCTTATTAGCTACCATACTTGCTGGCCTAACTTATTGGTTGTTGTGAAGCCTGTTCTGCCTTAATACACTCTCTTATTTAAACAGGATCACATTCATAATATTCACCGATCAAATAGCTTTAGTTTTATCCGTCTGTTTTAGCAGGCTCATGACACCTTATAATGGAACATTTTTACAGAGTACATGGTGTTATGTAAAAGTATTTGGTGGCTGTCATTATCTAGAAGAGTAAAGCATGCCTCATGGGGCTTTTTTTGTTTTGTTTTTTTGTCCCCCAGAATGTTATTGGTGTAGTCATTTGCTTTAAAAAACATTACACAAATGCTTTGGAAACAACATTCCTGAGACTCTTCAACTCAAAATTCCTAGTTAAATTAGTCGGTCAGGGCCTGCTAACAACAAGCAGTTAACTGCCATCGTTTTTTAGGTACGACACTTAGCTACTGCTTTGTTTCCTTTGCCAATATATTACATAAAATGATACCAATTACTTGTAAGACCCCAAATTGTCTATCAGATTGACTTGCCTAGGTCTGGGACAGTGTTCAAATGTAACTGCCGGGTACAGCTGTGGAAAATTTGGGCGATGAAGTATACTACAGCACGCGTTACAATGCCTTTTTAATATTTGGAGGCAAAGTACACTTTAATATTCATTCAAATATAAACACAGTGTCATGTTTTGCATTTTTAACTTTACGGAGACATTTTAAAATAAACATTCTTGAAGTAAACTATCACAACCTTTTCATTCAAATATTTTGACTTGTCTGTAATGTTTGTGGAAATGTTCTCTGTTAGCTGGGTAGGTAGCCTAGCTGGATGCTTAAGTGACACAATTGTGGTTAGCATGATCACAATTCCAGCTGGTTCCATGCAGATGGAAAATCAACTAGAAACTTAAAATTAATTGTTAATGTGTATGTATCAGCAGTAAACAGGAATGTTCCCTTTCCACCCTCTACAGGAAATTTACCCTCCAAAGGTGCATCAATTTGCCTATGTTACTGATGGAGCGTGTACGGAGGAGGAGATTCTTAGTATGGAGGTCATTATCATGAAGGTAAGTACTTTAAACTTCTGTTTGATACTAAAAGTAATATTTTCACTGAACATTTCTCTGTTCCTTCTTGGTGCCGGTGACCCCACAATGTAGAACTGCACTGTTTTTATCTGAACTGGACAGAATGACATCTTATTCTGCATTTCTTTCCAATAGGAACTAAATTGGAGTTTGAGTCCTGTAACTCCAGTTGCCTGGATCAACATCTACATGCAGATGGCATATCTGAAGGAGTGTGGTGAAGTTCTCATGCCACAGTACCCCCAGGCTACTTTTGTGCAGATCGCTGAGGTATGGTTACTGTGTAACACCCCCCAGTTATGCTTAGTTTTTGCCCTCTCAAATTAAAAACCCTGTTTGGATGATTCCCATCACTGTGTTAAATATGAACAAATGCAAATCAGTGGGTCTACATCATGGCGCATATGTGTCTTTCTCATGATGATGAATTTTGGGGCTAATAAGTAATGAGAATTTTACTGCTGTTTTCTAAAGATGTTATTAACAAACATCAGAAAAACAAACTCCTTCTAAAAGGCCCTAGTTGTGTTGTAATTGTTAATGCATCAATGAATCTGTGTAATGCAATAAAAGGAAATTAAGTTGGTTATTTTGTAGTAATTAATGTGTTTGTTTTTTTTCCTCCCTCATGTAGCTCCTGGATTTGTGCATTTTGGATGTAAAAAGTCTGGAGTTTTCCTACAGCCTGCTTGCAGCGTCCGCATTATTCCACTTCTCCTCGCTGGAGCTTGTAATGAAAGTTTCAGGTTGGTTTGTCTTGTGTGGCCAGTCATGCATTCATTGTCATTTACGGGAATATAGTAAATCTGATGTTAAAGGATTCATGAATTTTGGGGGGGGCGTTTTACAAAGCCGGATTTCTCAGTAAGCTTAAGGCCAAAAATATGTGTATATAATATTGAGGATGTTTTTAATGGTCATTTAAATTTTTATTAAAATCAACATTTTATTGTATGTTAGAATACATTTTGATTTATCATTCAAAAATACATTCTACTAATAAATGATCATGTGACTGCATTATTTGAATTTCTGGAAAATGCATAAAGCCATGTTCCATTCCAACAAAACAGTCATGCACTTTGGATTTTTAATATATTGTTTCTTGAACTTGAGAAGAGTGGAGTGTTAAGGTGATGCTGTGTAGAAGAATTTTCTGTGTCGTGTGTAGGCGTGTTTCTCTCCCACTTCTTTCTTTTCTACACTGTGATGCTGTTGCTGATTTGTTTTTTGTCTGACTGTGTTGTAGGTTTGAAGTGGAGTGATGTAGAGCGGTGCGTAAAGTGGATGGTGCCGTTTGCCATGTCGATTCGGGAAGTGGGCAGCTCGTCTTTGAAGGCATTTAAAGGCATCCCAGAGGATGATGCACACAACATCCAGACACACGCTTCATATTTGGAGTGGCTGGTGAGTTCTCGCTAGTTTACTTTAAACCAGTGGATCTGATCAGGTGCTCCATGGTTTTTGTTCTGTCCTAACTCACTAAAGCTCTAAACACACTAAAGCTCATTTCACACGAAACCTAAACATCGGTTTAGTTTTTACCAGTAGCGTTCGGGCTTTGTGATGTTCACATCTGCAGCAACAGCATTTACCACAAAGAATACATGTTAATTCCTGTTGATATCCAGTCTTAAGCAGCCGACTGCTTCTTCAGGTAGAAATCTTTTTATCACAAAAAAGTAAAAAATATTATAATGACTTCAATATGCTTTTCTGAGCATGTCATGGACACTGACAGTACTTTTAAATGCTTCCCAGCTGTACACACAGAGCACAAATGCATCTTTTACTCACCTACAAGGAGCCCATTGGTGGTTTCCAAGGTGCTGTACTAGGTCTTTGCTGGGATTTTTGGCTCCAGCTCATGTTTGCACAGAACCTTTTTCTATTAAACTGCTATTAACCCAGATATTATGCTTAAAAGAAGCTAAAGAAAAGTAGAGTAAGAATATGGACCCTCTGAAAAGCCCCGAGGAAAGTTTGGAGAACCATGCATTAAAGCTTCTTGCGAACAAGCACAGCCGCTAAAAGCTCAGGCTTGTCTAAACCTGAAGACAGTTTAAGGTGTTTAGACACAGCACTGTAGTATGGAAACTCTCACTGAGAACTTGCACTGTGAACCCAATCTAGGTCATATGCCAATATTAGATGTTTTCCATAAACATTAATGTAGTAAAAGGTACAAAAGCTATTTGCTTTGTACTTTCATAAATAAAGTACCTAGGGGTGGTGTAATTGTTTATTCCTTAATTTAAAAAATTACCAACAGCCACACATCAGCCTTGGGTCACTGTGCCCAATGTAAAGCATGGGCTAGAGGGGTACAAGACCCCCTCAACATTGTGTTGTTAAGTAGTAGAACGGTGTTCTCTGGAGTAGTGACACGCTATCCAGTAAACTTCTTGACAAGTAGGAGTGATCCAGAACTGACTATCCAGCATCAATACCCGACTTCACTAATGGTCAGTCAAATGCTCACAGCAGTGTTTCACCATCTAGTGTATAGCCTTTCCAGTTACTGCAGTAAAGAGAAATGAACTCACTTGGCCTTTCTTTCCTTTATTAAAATCTTTTAGAAGAAAATCTGATTTCCACAAACATTTGGATAGATAAATGAAAGCAACTTACAAGTTATTCATATTACAGGTACCCACACCAAACACAAATGGGGAATCATAACACGTTGGTGGGGCAAAATATGATTTTTACCTAGTGCAGTAGAGGCTGCAAAGAGCTGAAGAAACATGCCGACATTGCTGCTGAATGAACAGATGGGGTCAGGAGTTCACATCCATACCTTCATGTTGTGCACACAAATGCATATTGTAGTAGTTTAGAGTATTGCTCTCCTATTTAAGCAAAAGGATGGATGGATGGATGGAATAAAATTAAACCCTGTTCTCCTTTTTCTTTTATTTAAATAAATGTTTTGCCCACTTCTGTTTTGTTCTCTATTCTGAGTCTTCCTGTTTTGGTTCCTCAGGGGAGGGCGTATGCCTACGAGCTGGTGGATTTGGAACGCAGCCAGAGATCTCCTGTTCCCTCAGGAGTCCTCACGCCCCCACCCAGCAGCGAGAAACCAGAGGGATCGTCCTCCTGACCGCTCCTCACTACCGTCCTCAGCTGCAGGACATGAGTTTAGTGGAGAGATGCCGCTACAGCCGAGCAGCGCAATGCCATTATGGGATCAACACAAGCATCAACTTCTATCAGCATGCACAACCTGCAAACTTTTTTTTTATTAATGCCCTTTGAGGGTTTTGTTGGGATTTAGTTTTTTTTTATTATTGTTATTTTTTCCCCGGAGGGACAAACGCAGACCCACCTGCCGGAATTTCAGAGCGTCTGTTTGCCCTGATTGCTGCTAAAGGAGGTGGGGTGGAGAATAAGCAGAAAACAACCCAACATAAATTACTTCGTGTGAGTGAGAGATTCAGACTACAGAGGAAATCCTGATGGAACTAACGACTGTTTTGGGATTATTCAGCTTCAGAAGCTACGACTCAGATTTATTTTAAATTTTTTTCTTCTTGATAGCTCCTGAGTGCTTTTACCAAAATTACTATTTTTTCTGTTTTTAAAATGAGATGCTGCTACTTTTATGTATTTTATAAGAGTAAATAAAATCTAAACGCACATTTTTGGATTGTATGTTTCACTTTTGTTACTGGTATGGATTATAGAAATCCATTCTGGGCCTTTTTTAACTTGGTTTATGGATGTTCAAGATAATGATTTGAGTGGGGACTAATATGTTAAATTTCCTAGAAAGCAAGCAATTATTTCAGGATAAGTCGTTATTAGTCATAAATTAACCATGGCTGTTTACACACAGGACAAATAATGAAGTCCAGAATTATTTCATTGGATTAATATTTGTAAAGAATATAGCAATCTGAATTTTAAATTTAAAAATCTCATTGTCCACAAACTGATGTGAGCCTTGAGCTATTGTGAAGAATATTTTGACCAGGATGTTTTAAGTTAATGATACAAAATGTACATGAAAATGACTTCCTAATCAAACTGAATGCGTAAAGCGTGTGCGCTCGCATACGGGGATGGAGGGGATTTAAAATTAGAAATGTCATGAGCCTGAAAAACTGAATATTGTGTGACTAGGGTTTTAAAAGTTCAAAATTTCAGTGTCTAAATTAGAGAGTTGGTCCTGTGTCTTGTATGATTACAAATGAGCATGTTTTACTTGGGAGCTCCCACTTTCCACATTAAGTGTGACTAAATGTCCTGAAAAGGTATTTCCTAAAAAGAAAAACATTATACTAAACATTATACTAAATAAGTGTTACTGTTTAGGATCACTATTTTCTTATACATCTCAAGCTGTTGTGTTGACTAGGGGCTGACACCTTTGCTATGATACAATACAGTATCTACTGTTGGTTGATACTCAGTATTTATAAATGTTTATTACAGAGTTGTATGAGGTTATCCTGGAGTGACTGCATGTTTAAATCTGTGCAGACATCTACAATGGAGCAGAGAAAATGATTTGGTAGTCAAATCGGAGAAAGACGAGAACAGGACTGCAGGCCTGTAGCTGAAACTCTCTTGCAGTTAATCCCTTAGATGTCAATGTCTGGGGACCGACAGCCTTTAAGGGCCACACTTTCCCCAGCAGCTGGTGTCTGGACAATGGTCATTTACCACAGTAGTCTGTGGACGAGGATTTACTGGACGTTTAAGAGCGGTGCTACACTCACGTCCTTTTTAAGAACTTTTATGAGTATGTGTTACCTCCGTAGCAACAACCAGTATGAGTTTCAGATCACTTCTATTTCTCTGGTTAGAGATGAACTGTCTGCCCTGCTCTCAGTAACTTTCAGCTGTTCTAAACAGATTGGAGCTGAATGGGGGGATTTCCCAGCATGCCATGGGGTGGGGGCACTGGCAGCAGCTGTTACTTGCTCAACGGCCTCTATTGTCCTTTAGTAGAACCAGCGGGCTCTCTTTAGAACATGCTCACAGCTTGATACCACACCTAGTTTGACTCTATTATGATTATAATTTTGCAGACATGCAGAGAATCTGCATGTTACATATTTAATTACTGACTATGTTTCTTTTTGCCATGTAAATATTGTTTATAATAATTGCTTATAATAACCAATTTCACTAAAAAGAGCTCAATGTAACAATGTTCTCCCGATAAGCTACACATTAAATTGAACTATTTTAACAAATTTAACAAAGTCTTCATAATAAACATTATTTTTGAATATGCCATTGTTTTACTATTAACACAAACTCAGAAGAGGCACGTAGGTTACCCTGGTGGTTTTGGATAGTAAATAAATGGTGATTGTTGGTTCTGATCATTACCACTGTAATGAACATCTGAATCACTGTGAATCAATTATGGAGAAAGCTTTTCTGTCAGTCTACGATGTGGCTCTATTTTACAGGTCTTTATGCAAAAATTCTCCAATACATTTATATTAATATAACGTATAATATTCTACACAGAAAACAGCAGCACCGCATCAAAACAAGTCAACCAAATCTAAACAGACATTTCCTACTTGTTTATTGTTTCTGTGACTGATGTAATTACTTATTCTGGTGACATCACCATACACCAGTGGGAGGAGGAATAGTAGGAGAGGTGCATTTTGGGAAGAAAATGCCCAGTAATGCAGTGGAAGCATTTCCCAGGTGGTTGCTTGTGGATTGTTAACTGGTTGCTATGGTATCTCTTGTTATGCTAGTTGCTCGCTCCTCAGTGGCTTCATTGGTATTTCAGGTGGTTGCTAAGGTGTTGCTAGGTAGATGCTTTTAAGTGGTTGCTTGTTTGTTGGTTGCCAGTGTCTCTGGTCATAGCTTTATGGATGCTTTGTTATCATAGGTTTGCCAGGTGAATTGTTAGGTGTTGTTATGTTGCTATGGTATCTCCAGAGGTTAGTAGGTGGTGGTTACATGGTTGCTGTAGTATCCTGTGTGTAATAACAACAACAACAATAATATATTTTAATGATAACAGCAATAATTTTCTTTCTGTTCTTGGCCAAGTTTTGTTATATTCTTTTGACAGTTTATTCAGCTTTTCATGTATTACATTATTTTGTAAAGCCTACAGTAAATTACTGATGGATTTATTCTTTAATATCGGAACATTTTTGCCCAAAGTCCTCAAGAGCGAAGCCTCTTACGTCACCTTGTAGGGCGTTGTTTACACATTTGACTGGATGTAGTGGGCATACTTCCGGTCAAACTTCCGCGCTAGCTTTTCACTAACGTGAATAATATTTCTGGGTTTTTGTTTGTTTGTTTTATCTTGCTGCATGTATTCACACACAAAAAAACCCCGAATAAATAATTAAATAAAAGTAAGGCCTTGGCCGTTATATAAAAATCATACATCGGTTGACATTTTATCGTTGTCACCTGACTTCACTAAGAAGAACAAAAGTTTTATTTAGCTATGTGTTATGTGACTCTATACACAATTTTTTTGGTAATAATAATTACGAAATGTATCATCTTATCTGCATTTTCATTTAATTTCTTCATAATTACAGTTTTGAAACTGAGACATTTTCATAGAACAAAACTAGAATAGATGTTCTCTGTGAAGAATTTGCACAGTATTGACAGTGACACCTATAAAAGATAAGCTAATGTAGTGAAATTGCTCCACCTCGCGGTCGTTGGTATGCGATTTGAGCTATTTTATTGATTTGTGGTTTATACGTTATAAATGATGGTATGTATGATGTACTGCTGAATAATAAGAGCGCAGACAATGCAAATGTGAACGTTGATGATGAGTGAGCCAAAAGACCCTAAACGTATTAACGTACGTTTCCCCTTTATTCTGTAAAGCTACGACTTCGAAGCTTTTTATCGGGACATGATTCCGGACGACTTGCCCGTAGATAAGTCATTACCTACCCCTCTAATACATTCTTATGAAATTATTCGTTAGTTATATTTCCCTGTTTCATTTGCGACTGAATTATTTGCCGCTACGTGGCAGCATGTGTGCGGTTTGTGATCCGCCGAACATGCGTAGAAGAAGCGCGGCAGCGTTCGCTGCACTAGTACCCTAAACAGGGAGCGACCCGCCTATACGCGAGGGAGGACACAAGGGTTATATTTAAAATTATAAAAACATCGATTGAGTCTTACAACTTAAAAATAATGTCCAGCCTCAGGTGCTTGGCAATGTGAGACCTATACCCGCTGTTACATGCAAGAGAGAAGTGTATTTACTGCTAGTGAATAAGGGAGCAGAGTGGATTGGGACTGATCCGTAGAAGCTGTGGCGAATCTGCTGATGGGTTAGTTTCGTACAGGGAAAGCAGGTTTATGGTAGTTTACCGGTCAGATTAGGAAATAACAACAGTGTTGTCAAAACTGTAGAGCATGGCAGACCAGAAAACGAACAAAGAACAGCGATACGACAGACAGCTGAGGTAAAAAATATTCACTTTTTCATTCAGAGCGACAGCAGCGGGAGACGTTCTGTTTGGTTTCCCTTTCGAGTGCTGCGTTAATGAAAAGCTGGGCCCATGTACGGCTAACACGGCTGGTCATCTTCATCTGTACAGTCCTCAAGTCCTAATCTTCTGTATATGTTCTGAAGGTTGTGGGGAGACCATGGACAGGAGGCTTTGGAAAATGCTCATATCTGCCTGGTTAACGCCACTGCAACTGGCACTGAAATCCTGAAGAACCTCATCCTGCCAGGTAGAACCAAAACCCAGAACTCCCTTTGGACGTAGAGGGTGTGCACTGAATTTCCTTTGCTACAGGGATCAACATGAATTCCACAGAGCCTTCAACTTCTCATGCACCACCATTGAAATTTGTGGAATGAAAGAATTATATAAATATGCAGTGATGCTCCATGTTGATTATACAAGACTGCAAAGAGTAACAGGATTAAAAGAAAATGAATCCCAGATAGCTTTATAGCCACTGTGGAAATGTAATGAAATCTCCCAGTATGCTTTAAAATATCAGATATCTGTCTACATAGTGGTCTGCACAGGGGTGGATTATCAAAATGACTAGATTCAGATTCAGATTCAAGTTTAATTAGCAAATCATTTTGCCATCTGATCTGATATGAAATGTGTACCTGCAATGCAAATAATGACACAGAAAAATGTCTAAAATGATCTGTTAACATCATTCTGTTATATATATATATATATAATGTGTATATGTGTGTGTGTGTGTGTGTGTGTATATATATATATATATATCAGTTCTCCTTAGTTCAGAGATATTTTGTCTCATTTTTAGCTGTGTTTATTAATAAAAGCCCCTCAGGTAAGCAGTGAAACACTGTACAGATTTTTGTGCTGTTTTAATTTTTTTGGTTAGGTATCGGAGCGTTCACCATTGTAGATGGACACAAAGTCACGGGGGAGGACGTCGGAAACAAGTATTGTATATCTCTTACTTGGTATCCAGCAGAATTACAGTAGCAGCTATATTATAGATGAAATGTTCGCTCACACTGTTTGTCTTACAGCTTCTTCCTCAGCAGTGACAGTATTGGGAAGGTAAGCTCTGCTCAGTGCAGCACTCTGATCATTTGGTAGCTAAAATGTTTTATGCAGTGCCTAATGTGGTGGTGTTTGTTGTGTGTTGTAGAACAGAGCTCAAGCTGCTACAGAGTTCCTGCAGGAGCTGAACAATGATGTTTCGGGAAACTTTGTGGAGGAGGTAACAACAGCAGCAGTTTTGTGTGAAAGCAATTCTCATTATATTCAGTGTCACGTATTTGTGTCCAAAAATCATCAAGCTATAAAACGATCAGACAGTTATCTGAAAATGAAACTTAAAATAACAGTAAATTGACCGAAGAGTTCTATTGTCAGATTAAAACAAACTCTCAATCAATTTCTGCTATTTTTTTAAGATTTCATGATTTCCTGAATAGTTTCTTACTGAATTATAATTGGATTGAATCGCTGAGTCACAGATTAGCTCCTCTAGTCAGAGTCAACCAAAGAATTCATGTTCATGTACCTCTTTCTTTTCTTCTTTTACTTAATTTGTTGTATGATTTTATTTTACAGTCTGCTATTGAGTGCATTTTGATAATTTCTCATGTTTTTGCCTGTTTTTAGAGTCCTGACAAACTCTTGGATAATGACACTGAATTCTTTCACAGATTCAGTTTGGTCATCGGAGTCCAGCTTCCAGAGAGGTACTACTGTTTCTGTAACACTGGAATATTCTAGTAGTGTAAAAGTGTAACAATGGAATATGTCCAAACTGACTCTGTATGGTTGATTTGGGAAGTAATGGGCTCGTTTGCATATTTTATGGTCAGTTACGTCAGTGCATTACATTAAATAATAAGAAAATTAAAGTGTTAGTCTGTTGATTGGTAATTCATTCATTCATTAGTGAGTTTATTATTCTCTTTATAAAACATTACTCTAAGTGTCAGTGTCATCTGTGATTTTGTCTTTGTTCCTCTTTGTGTTTACAGTACGTCTTTGCGTTTGGGGTCAGTGTTATGGAGTGCTGGCGTTCCGTTCCTTGTCTGTAGGACATACGGGCTTGTTGGCTACATGAGGCTGGTGGTGAAGGAGCACACAGGTAAACAAAAACAGCAGAGAGGATCAGTAACAGGAGATAAAGCTTGTAGCAGTTGTACTATCTTTTCATTAATTGGATATCTAAAAAAGAGACAAAACATAGATAGATGGACAGATGAATGAAAGTACTGGTGTATAGATAGATTTAAATATAGAAATGAATGTATAGGTAGGTAGATTGTTAGATGGGTGGGTGGATAAACTGATGTATGCACGGATGGACAGGTAGTTAGGTAAATGGACTGTATTGATACATAGAATAATAGATAGATAGATGGATGGATGGATGGATAGATGGATAGATGGATGGATGACAGGAGGTTTTTGCTTACGTTTGTGTTTACAGTACATGTTTGTAATTGAGGTCAGTGTTACTGATCAGTAGGGCTGTCAGTATTAGATTGACATTAAATAAAAAATTGACATTGACATGGTATTTAGTTGACGCTCTTATCCAGAGCCATTTACAAGGTTAATTGTCTTACAGCTAGGCCAGTGTAGTGTTAGGAGTCTTGCCCAAGGACTTTTATTGGTGTAGCAAAGCATAGTTTCTCAGACCGGGAAACGAACCCCAATCTCCCCTATGGGGTAATGTCTCACCTGCAGTAAGTGCTGTTATCCACACAGATAGAGGAACGGAAGGTATAGACAGACAGATGATGGGAGGATGGGTGGATGAATGGATGGGTAGTTGGGATGGGATAGACAGATTTATATTTGTTAATGTTATTCAGTTGTTGAGTCTCACCCGGATAACGCTCTGGAGGACCTGAGACTGGACCAGCCGTTCACTGAGCTAAAAAATCACATTGCCACATACGACCTGGACAGCATGGAGAAAAAGGTGATTCCTTTACAGTCTTAAAGTTTAACTGCTGTTAGGTCAACCTGTGTTATGTCAGCTGCTTCTCACCTTGTGTAAACATTTGTTGATAACAGTCCAGATTTATTTACAATACAATCTGCTACATTAAAGTTAGGAACTTTGGACCTACATTTGGTACTAAATTTGATATTTGGTACTAAGAGAAAGTCTTAAACTGAAAAAAGTAAAACCTGAAAACTTGAAATGCTTAAGCCTGTGTGCTCCTGAGTGTGCAAATTTCTTTTTAAAAACGGTTGGTGAATGATGCCTATTGTTTTGGTTAAATGATTTCATTGTTTCATGATGTTTATCTGTTTTATTGTTTTAGGATCACAGTCACACGCCCTGGATCGTTGTAGTTGCCAAATATCTGGAAACATGGTACAATGAGGTACAAAAAGTTAAGAACATTTGACCTGCACATGACGGTCTAAACAAGAACATATGGTTTTCCTGCTCTAAACGTGATATATTGCTGTCAATGTACTTACAGCACAAACATTTGTCACAGTCCCAGCATGTCCCACTATGTCAATGGAACTCGATCTACCTGGTTTAGCATGACAAAGAAACATAGCATTTGCTTGTGTGTTTGTTTGTTTGTTTATGGTTATAAATGTAGTAAAATAAACACAAATCAGAAAAGTTATTGCAGCAATTCAACCCAGTTTGATTTTCTTTTCCACTTTCTCTCCAGCACGACTTTCAGTTACCGAAAAATTACAAGGATAAGGAGGCATTCAGGAAGCTTATTAGAGAAGGTATAAAACAATTCCTATTATAAGGTAGTAATATTGATAGTTAAGGGGAATAATTGCCCAGGCTTTGGGGGGTGTGTGTGTGTGTGTGTGTTGCAGCTGGTTCTACTGTCCTCTCCTTTATTTTATCAGGGATCCGTATGAATGAAAACGGTGCTCCTGAGGAAGAGGAGAACTTTGATGAAGCCATAAAGAATGTAAACACAGCCCTGAACCCCACCAAGGTATTACCAATGCTAATGCTGTTGTTAACTCCACTCTTACTGTGGCTGGTTTAGTGTGCTGATATGTGGATTTCATCTTCCTGTAGATAACCAGTGCTGTGGAAGATATCTTCAACTCGGAGCAGTGTGAGAGCATCACATCACAGGTCACATATTTTTTATTGTGGTTGTTGCGTATCTTTGAATGGAGAAGAATTATTTGACCTTTTTTATTATTGATCTTTTAAATTTACTCTCTCTATATATTTATAGTGTGTATCTCTGTGTTTGTGTGCAGACCTCATCCTTCTGGCTGATGGCACGTGGTGTTAGGGATTTTGTGCAAAATGAAGGGAGCGGTAGTCTGCCTGTCCGGGGCTCCATTCCAGACATGATCGCTGACTCTGACAAATTCATCAACCTGCAAAATGTGTACGTACACATGAACTTTATCTAGCATGAATTATTCAGAATCTGTGCTGAATTCAGCTGCATCTAATATGAATTGTGTAACAACTACTATGAATTACTCAGTGTCTACTATGAAATATTTAATGTCTAGTATGAATAACTCAGTATCTGCTGTGAAACTCAACATTAGCATGGTGAACGAACTAGAGCAGGACATGCCTATGCTGTTGTTTCCTTCAGCTACAGGCAAAAAGCACTGCAAGATGCTGCTGTGGTGGCAAGACACATACAGTCCCATCTGCAGGCAGTGGGGAAGGTAACCTGCACCTTAACATTCTGCTGTTAATTCACTGCACACAAGGGAAAGGTTGTCACAAATTATTTCTGTGTTCTTCTTGTGAAGCCTCCAGAGAGCATCTCAGAACAGGACATTAAACTTTTCTGTGAGTACTCAACATTCATGCCCATTTAAAGTTCTCTTTAAAAAGATTTCCATCACTGTTCTGAAATAAAAGTTTGTTGTTGTGTATAAATGATGTAAAAACTTCGAAGCATTTTCACTCTCCAGCTCATACAGTCCACTTATAAAAAAAATTATCGTCAAAACAGCACATTTAGTATTGTTTTAATTACGTTACGTAAACAGTTCTCATATCAGTAATAAAATAGTTTAGCTCTGCCCATTTACACTGAAGTTTTTTCACACTGAAAAAAATATGCCATATTGAGCAAAAATCATCCCAAAAGCATTTACTTGTTAAAAAGATATTAGAATTAATTAATTCTGCTGTGTTAGTTTAACATTTTACTCAGTATTTACATTTACCTTCCAATTTCTAATTCATTTAAAAAGTTTAATCAATGTATTTAATTAAATCCGTACTGCTAATGCATGCTGCTGTATATTTTAGTATTTTTGCCTGAATGTCAACACAAATAGTGAAGCTACATATGACATGGATATGTTTTTAACTAGAATTATTGTTAACCCGTCTGGGTTTGTAAATGTGTCTGTATAATAACAGTATACTGTCTCACCACCTGCTGGCCTGACTGTATTTCCTCAGGTAAGAACGCAGCATTCCTCAGAGTGGTGCGCTGCAGGAGTCTGGCTGAAGAGTACAGTGTGGACACTTTCCTCAAAGACACTATCAGTGAGTGAACGCACTTTTGAAGTATGGGTGTTTCAGTGTAATCCTTAAATCCTTAACTGATTAGGAAGCACTCATTATAAATGTGTTAGATGCTGAGACATAGAATAGAATAATGACCAGTGCTTCTGTGTTGTGCAAGTTTCCACAGTTAACAGTTCCATCCCATGTCACTCAAATATGTTTTGTTATATGTCTGTGTTTCAGCTTCTGGCATGGACAGTCCAGACAATGAGATGGTTCTGTATCTGATGCTACGCGCTGTTGACCGGTTTTACCAGCAGCACTCCCGCTACCCAGGTGCCACCATAACCAGCAAAACCAGACATATCAAACTAGCACTAGAACAATTAAGTTCCCCTCTTACCCCAAGTTAGTGGATCAGATTAAAGCTCAGAGCTGTCTGGTTACTGGTGACTTCTCAATCAGCATTATATTTTACAGCAGTGCAATGCTGAGCAAATTACTGTTGATTTTATTTAGGTGTGTTTATTTATGTGTTTATGGTTTAATAGTTAATTTGAATAAATTTCTAAACCTTTTATGAGCATTTTTGTTTTGCAAAGGAACTGACTATGTTAGTATTGTAGCCTCAGTGCTAAAGCTAAACATACGAAACATGCGGTGACTGATTGGATGATGTTTTGGTGAATGAGGGAAAGTTTATAAATATGATTATTTTCCTGAACTGTGTTCATTTGAACAGCGTTTTATTGGAGGAATTATAAGTAACCGGTTGCTCTGTCTTCCCTCTGCAGGTGTTTATAATTATCAGGTTGAGGAGGACATCAGTACACTGAAGCTATGTGTGAACAGTCTGCTGCAGGAGTACGCCCTCAACGTTAATGTCAAAGACGATTACGTCCATGAGTTGTGAGTTTAACTCTCAAATCATTGAGAGGATGTTCAAATGCATTAAACTTGGTGGTGATTCAGCATCTACGATAAGTCAGTAACTGCTATGAGTCATTCAGTGTCTACTATGAGTCATTCAGTGTCTACTATGAGTCATTCAGTGTCTACTATGAGTCATTCAGTGTCTACTATGAGTCATTCAGTGTCTACTATGAGTCATTCAGTGTCTACTTTAAATTGTTCAGTAATGTTTATTCGTTATTTAGTAACCGCTATATAGTATAGTACATGACTATGTATTACACAAAAGAAGTATACATAAATATGTACTATGCATTTATTTATTAACTACTATGTCTTCCCAAATTAATTGGATCCAGATGCATTTTATGATGTACAGAATTATTTTTAAAACTGCAGTTTAACCAAATCTTTGTGATGGCAGAGATTTGTGACCCACAGAGGCTATAAATATCTTTGTCTCAGTAGAATGAGCTCTTTTAAAGTCAGATCTGATGTTTTAAGGGAGTTTGATGTATCTGTAGAGATGCTGACAGTAGAACAGCTACAAATAGTTCAGTTTTCACTTGAAGTTGGTATGTTCATATCTTCCAGCTGTCGGTACGGCGCTGCAGAACCCCACACAGTGGCATCGTTTTTAGGAGGTGAGTTTTTTTACTACAATTTCACACATTTTTAATCAATTAAAAAATGCAGTATGTGAACAGTTACTGCACAGCCATAATACAACAAATAATACAACAGCCACAGGGCCATGTAGCAATAACGTAGTACAGTACCATGCAACAGTAATGCATTGCCATACAGCAATAATGCAGTGCAATACACCAGTAAGAAGTAACTGTAATGTGATCGTTGTGTACTTTCTTCTTACAGGAGCAGCAGCACAAGAAGCCATCAAACTCATTACACACCAGTTTGTGCCATTCAACAACACATTCATCTACAACGCTATGGCCCAAACCTCCGCCACTTTTCAGCTTTGAGTCCTTTAAAACTCCTCTTAAACTGTAGAACTGCGACTTTATTCATTAGTTTTATACTCTGTGCATCGGTTGTACACTCTTAGTGCAGTCGGTTGTGTTTGCTTAAGGTCCTTTATTGTTTGTCTGATGCTGCATCACAAATAAATGTTGGGCTGTAATGTTTTTAGGATGTTATGTGGCTGTTTTGTTACTGTGCCTTTAAGGTTGTTATGTGTAAATGAGCTCTCTTCTGATTGACTGTCCTGTATTGTGATTCTTTCAAAGAACAGATCAAACTGAATCTCCTTATAATGTTAGCTGCTGTAGGATAAATGGGTAGATACAGGAGTTGTCTTTTGGAACATCATGAAAAACCCATTCAAAATAGGCTACTTTTGCAGCTTACTTTCAAAATATCGACACCAAAGAGAACACTAAAATACCTCCATTAGGATTGTTTGTGATCTGGTGCTGGTTCTGAGATGAAGCTCTGGTTATCTCTCTGATTGTTCTATGGAGGCATTTTAGCATGACTACAATCAGCACTCGGTTGCTCTTTGTGTACAAATAAAAACTGAAGGAGTGTGGTAAAGCTTTCATGCCACAGTACCCCCAGGCTACGTTGGTGCAGATCGCTGAGGTATGGTTACTGTGTAACACCCCCCAGTTATGCTTAGTTTTTGCCCTCTCAAATTATAAATAGCTCCATTATGTAAGTGTGTAGTTACCTTTGGTCATGCTGTACAGTTTAACAGTCTCTCTACCCCAGTCATTGTTGGTCAGTTTCTGATCACAGGAACAAGTTGACTAAAGAATATTATTTAGCATGCTTAGCGCACCAGTGACACTTGATTTGGTGGTGGCATGTTAGCTTGTGTTGTGCTGGCATGAGTGGATCAGACACAGCAGTGCTGCTGGAGTGTTTAAACACCTTCGTGCCACAAGAGGATTACCAAAACCAACTCTGCAGCAGCAGATGAGATATTGTCTACTGTCTATTCTATATCTACTTAGTGGACAAGCAAGGTTGGAGTGTCGAACAGAGTACACAGTGAACTCTAGCAACACTGTTGCACCCCATCCACTCCTACCAGCTCAACATACACTAACACACCACGACATCAGTGTCACTGCAGTGCTGGGAATGATCCACCACCTGTGTGATACCAGTTCTCCAGTGGTGGACAGTAACTAAGGAAATGTAATTGGTTACTGTACTTTAGTAGTTTTCTGTATATCTGTACTTTACTGAAGTATTTCTGTTTTGGACGACTTTGTACTCCACTACGTTTCATCCTCAACTATCTGACGGTTTGCTTCACTAAATTATGCAAAATGTGTAGTAGAAATGTAAAATGTCAAAGTGAAACAGGTTTGTTTATGGATTCTTGCCGTCCATTTCAGGCCTGGACTACATCAAGTTTCACCTGGAGAAAGGTGGGTAATGCAGGAAGAGCTTAGTAAACGGATAAAACATTGTTCCTGGCTTTGTGGGTAAATAGACCTCAATATAGAAATATGTGACTGGCGAGTGTCTTTTTTTGCATTCTTACAAACACTATTTCCCTCATAATCAATTAGTTTTGGCTAGTTTATGTTTATGGACAGAGACCTCGGATTCAATGTAGTAGTGGAAAACTCATTAATGAACCTGTTTAAAGCATGTTTTTGTTAAACTTCAACTTGTAACTTAGTTGCAAATGAATTTTGCACCGAAACGTTGCTTGTTTACATAAAGTTATTTTATAGTTCTAGATAAAGGGAACTGTTCTCCCTCAGTGTTCGGTGCTTATGATAATTTGAATGGACATCAGTGCCACACTAATTAATGAGTCTTCTTGCAGAAATGATAATAGGACATTAGAGCCATTATAAACATAGTACTTTTACTCTCCGTACTTAACCTTGGAAGGTAAATACTTTTACTGGAGGGATGTTTTACAGTGGGTATCTCTACTTTAACTCAAGCACATGGTTTGTGTACTTCGTCCACCATTGCAGCTCTCTGACAATTAAAGAACAGCATGTATGTGGGCTGACAAAGTACACAGAATGGGCTACTCAAGCAATTTACAAGCATTTTATTTGGCCTCAGATATGGTAACTAATTTAACTTTGTTTATAGTAATTAAATTATTTTTTTTTCCTGTTTTAGTATATCATTCTACAGATTTGTTGGTCATTTTAGAACCATCTGCACCTCACAATTATAGCGCATCTAACATTTTTAAATTTTATTTTATATATTGTATATAAAACGATTTATTCTGCACAATATTCATTACATCATCCTTTTCTGGTTGTGTAATACTTAAAAAAACACATTATTTCGAAACAGTCTGCAGAGGGCGCTATTTCCCAAGTTTGTGAAAAGGACAGAACGCCCTCATGGTGTTTCCTCTAGCCTGAGCACATTCCAGAGCTGAGTGAATAATCCATAACTCCAGGCCTCTCTTAAACTCCTTTGTACAGCAGGACGTCGTTAATAAGGACGCTGTAGAACAGGCTCTGTTGATGATTGACCCAAGCATTGTTCTCTATGAAACATGGGCCTCTATGGGCCTCTTTAACTGGCTCTGTTTTTTACACAGCCTTGATTGAATAAATGTTCTGCACTGAACACTGGCTTGTTTAGAGTACAATAAATTGCCACATCCATAACAGTGTCTCGTGTAGCAGCGCCGGGATGCTGTTTTGCAGGAAGAGCTGCCTATTGGCTGTTTAGCTATGTGCCAATGGAAATTATCCCTGGGCGCATTTTCACCCTCCTAGATCAGAAACGACATGGAGAAGCTGCCAGAGGCCAAAGGCTTTCTGAGCACCAACACATTGTTCCCTGAATAAAGAAAGAGTTAAGTGTTATTTAGTCTAAATATTAACTTATGTGGCTTTGACGTCTTTTTTTCATTTGCCACGTAGAAAGCGAACAATTTTGGCATGGTTGTTGCATATAAGTACCACTTTACAAGACTGTATATCAGTCTTGCAGGATTGCTGCTGAAGTTTTTAAACACCTCACTTTCACTGCTGGACTGAGAACAGTCAGCCAACTGAAAACGCCCAGCCAACAGCATCCTGTGAGCAGCATTCTCTGACCTCTGATGAAGGACTAGCTAGAGGATGACCAATACAAATTGTGCAGTGACAGATGAGCTATCGCCTCTGACTTTACTAGGTAGAGGTAGGTACGAGGTAGAAGTGTTTTATTTAGTGGACAGTGAGGGGATCCAGTCATGTCACCGCCATGTCACTGTCACTGCAGTGCTGAGAATGATCCACCACCCACAGAATACCTGCTTTATGGTGGTCCTGACCATTAAAGGACAGAATGATAGGAGACTAACAAAGTATGCAGCAAATCAGATGGACTACAGCCTGTAATCATAGAAGTACAATGGTAAGTGGACAAAAACAAAAACATACCAAAAACATTTTTTGGATGACTGATGCTAGATGCAATATCCCATGATTATCTTTAGCAAAGAATTTAAGTACATAAATACACAGAAATTCTGAAAAAGGCTATGCTAGCTAACAGTCCAGTGAGGGTAGAATATAATTCAGTTATGGAGGAAACAAACTGTAACCCAGTTAAAAAGGGTTGTTCATCTGGTAGTTTCTCGCTTCATAAACAGCAGTTTCAGCAGTAACAGGCTTTTTCACCATCTGAAACAATGTGGTACCTGAAGGGGTCCAGCTGAGAGTTCTGATGTTGAAGCTGGTATAAGTCAGTACTTCACCTGTCCATCTCTGCCACAGGGCTGTAATTGAGCGTGTAAGAGGGTGTGTTAAACTGTTTACAGTTAACCAGATCCTCTGTGTGAAAAAAACCTTAACTGCTTAAGACTCACAGCTGGGCGCTAATGCTAATCTCTTATCACTGTGCAATTTTTGTAGGGGTCCTAGCTGCTGTTTATCTAAAGGGGACAGTTTCTGTGGTCTACCAAGTTCTTTGGGTGGCTGTTAAAAGTTCCATTTTTTCTGTAGCTTTTAAACATGAACTGCAGTTTTTTCACTTTGACTTCCTAATATCTACTTGTACTTAATGGCCTTTTTGATTTAATTAAATAAATGAAGGTGGAATCTGTGGCTTGTGCACAGCCCTCCACATTGACTGATATAAGATGACTTCACTGTAAAATTTTTGCTGTGTTCTGCAGAACAGTACAGCGTCTTTTCCATTAATATGGATGAGAGCAGTACTCTCAATAACATACCCTGTTCTCTGGGAGTTGGCTGTCAGATCACACTCTGATCTGCCTCCATCAGCTGCAGGGGGGTGGAGTGGGTCGTGTATACACACATAGAGAAGAGTGCAAAACATACATTATGTCTGTGGACAGTTGGCCTTTTATTCAGGGTTAGGGGACGATGGATGGATCTTATTCACAAGGCAGGACAGAGCTGCTCTACAGCGCTATTAAATGACTAATAATGACCCGATAATGGACTATTCTAATTCTAACTAATGAAAAATTTAAGTATTCAGATCTATCTGGCCAGTGTTCAACCTAACTTACAAGATAACACCTCACAACTTATACAGGTGTGGGCATTCCCAAGCTGTCCCCAAGGTAACATCACTATACATACTATACTGCAATGACTTTTGGTATCATATATATTAGGGAATTACCCAGTTAGTCATCTGAAAGTTAATTTTCACACAGCTGATTATAATAATAATAGTGCTTTTCATTGAGTTTATAAGGGTCAGCAAGGTGGTGTAGTGGGTAGTGCTGTTGCCTTACAGCAAAAAACACCTGTGTTTAATTGCTGTCTGGGCAGTCCTTTCTGTAAGAAGCCTGCATATTCTTCCTAGGTGCTCCGGTTTCCTCCCAAAGTCAGGTGGGTTGTAGATGCAAAATTGCCCCCTAGGTTTGAGTGTGTGTGTGTGTGAACGTGTATGTTTGTATGTCTGTTCTGGAATTGACTGGTGACCTGTCCAGGGTGTTTCTTGCCTTCTGCCCAACAAGTGCTGCTATAGGCTCCAGCACCCCCTGCAACCCAGAATGATAAAGCTGTTCAGAAGATGAGCAAATGAGGGAGAGTGCTTATAAGAGTGATTTCAGTTCTATTCGAGGTATAGGCTTAGCTGAGAATCTGAGAACTTCTGTTTGTCAATAAAGAATTTTAGCATTCTTAGCAAATTTAGCATGCAAAATAAAGTAAAGCTACAACATATTTTAGGGGCTTATTAGTGGCGTTGTTGTGGTAACAGATAACATATTTAAGATTAAATGAGTAAATAATTTGACAGGAGAAAAAAATGTAAGCACATAAATTAGACCAAAATCTTAAACTGAAAGAATACACAAATAGAAGTTTCATCAGTAGATCCATTAAAGGAGCTAGAGCTATCTGTGTACACACATGAAATAAACAACATTTACAGGGTATCTCTTTCATAAACATCTAAAATGGATTCCTTTGGTGACAGAAATTCTTAATGATTTCACAAACTTTCAAGAAGTTTTGTATACTGTATATTCAGTGTAATGCAATATTCAGGCAATATGTAATGATAAATAAATAATGCTAATGCTAAATACTGAAGCATTATTCTCTCTGAACTCACTCTCTCTCTCTCTCTCTCTCTCTCTCTCTCTCTCTCTCTCCAGGCTGGGAAAAGCGTGTTATCTCTGTTTGTGTGCTCAACCTTATAAAATCAATGATTTACCACCAAGGGTATGGCAGTTTATTGATGCGATCCGATTGATTCATCACTGTAGTGCAGAACATATGGATGTGCAAACTTTCACAGGTTAGATAATAAAAACTTGTAGCACTTTCCAACAGATAAACAATGCAAATAGTCAATATAATTAGTAAGAGTGGGATCTAAGCATTAGTGCTTCAGCAAACATTGTGTCTGCAGTATCTCAACGAGGTTCAGGTCAGGGCTTTGACTAGCCTGCTCCGAAACCTTCATTTTGTTACTTTCGGGCCAATAGAAGGTGGTATTGCTTTTGTTCTTAGGTTCATTGACGTGCTGCAGAGCCCAACTGCGCTTAAGATTCATATCACAGGTTGAGGTTTGGATATGCTTCTGTAGGATCTTTCCTGCTGAGGCTCTGTAAATGATGGCAGGTTTACAGAGCAGCCATCACAATACCACCAAGATGTTTCACTTCTGGTGTGATGTTCTAATTCTGTGGAATGCAAATGTTATAAGATTTCCAAAATGTCCCAGGTTTGATTCCACAGAATGTTATTTCTATAGGCTTCACTGTTCAGGAACAGAAAAACTAATCTTGCATTCATCAAAAACACGATGAACATTTATGCTCCTCTTGGTTAGCAGTGTACTTGTCTTGCATCTTTCCCATGTCTCCCAGTCTCTTTCTAACAATGGAATAATGAACCTACTCTAGGGAAAATGAGGCCTGTAGTTTCTAAGATGATCTGAGTTCTTTGTGACTAACTGTATGAGTCACTGCTGTACTAAAGAACATCAAGTACCTCTGAAAAGTTCCACCACTTTAGTCCATTTGGAAATGATGATTCTCACTGTGGTTCTCTGGAGTTCTAGTTAATCAAAAATGGCCCTGTTAACCTTTTAATTACCTCTTTTGATCAAAACATACTCTGCTTGCTATCTTTTAGGCTACTTCTCATTGGCTACTGACTCACTTCCACTCCTACCACAAATATTCAAGCTAAATGGGATGGATTATTGCCAGGCACCATTAGGAGACGTCTGGCATATTGTGTTAGCAAACATGGCGGCCTGATGCCATACTGAGAGACACTATGTCTGTGTGTGTAGCTCAATAAATACTGTTCATATCAATCTAAATGTATCATCATTTATTGTTCCTGGTAACATTTATCTTCCTTCCAAATAGCATTGCAATCCCATGCTTCCTTCTGGGTGCTTTATTTTTGATGATGATAAGCATATTACAGAACTGACACAAAAATATATATGTAAAGATATTTCCTTTGTGTGCAGTAAATCTGTAGGTTGTTATTGCTGTATTGAATCTCCACCAACGGAATATTGATGAAATGGTGATTCGACCCCGAGTGCCTACCGCAGCACAAAAATCAATAACCTGAGTCTAAATCCCTGACAGAGCACACAACCGCTTACTACCCACCCTTTCATCAGGAAGAGAGAGAGAGGGGGAAGGAGACAGAATGTGAGAAAAAAACCAAGAGTGAGAGATGGAGTGGAGGGGAATGATAGAGAGTGGGGGAGGGAAGGAGTGGGAAAATAGAGAGGCAGAGAGAGAGAAAAATGGGAGGAGTGGATTGAGGAAGGAGAGAGAAGAAGAAAGGTATATATGGAAAGAAAGAGAGAGAGAGAGAGTGTGTTTTTTTTACTGAGCTGTGTTGATGATTACTCTGGATGAGCTCCAGTCTCTCCTCTCCTGCTGAGCTCTGCTGGGGTTTGGCTGTATTAAAACGTGAGGCCTGTCTTTATTTATTGGAGCTCTTCACCGGCTGGAGACAGAAAACCTAAATCCAAGCTTTCAGTGGTGGATCAGAACTGTCCTCGACTCCTAGGCCTGTTTCAGTGAATGTGCTGTCAACTCTGATGTTTTTCAGCAGCGACTGGCGTGTGTATTAAAGCAATGGTTTATCTGGGAAATCAATCAAGGTATAAAACGAGGGATGAAGAATGTGCTCATAAACTGTGACAAAAAAGAAAAAAGCTGTGCTGAAAAACATAACAACAAAAGAAAACAAAATATAATGTTAGATAAACTAAACATGAAATAAAACTACACATTATTACTGATCATTAATTAGAAACCCAGCTGAGTGTGCTTTACTGCTGTGGTAACTTGTTGATCACTTTCCAACACAGAAACCATTAGAATGTAATCAGCAAAGATCCTAATGATCATATTACTGAAAAATTACTAGAATATTAAAATACTTAAACAAGTTAACTAAAACTTCTCCTTTTTGGAAAATCAAAGCTAACGTGTTTGCTTTACTTTGCATCATAGTGAAAACTGAACCAGGATAGTAAAAAAAATACCAGTACACTTTTCATTATGTTTAACCATAAAAATGTAAATTTAAAACCTGAACAAACAAAACTAGAACACTGGAAGGATGAAAGAGGTGGTGAAATATTATGACAATTATCCAGCATAATAATAATAAAGAATCATAAATATTGTCACTGTCCAAAGAAAAACATGCATCCCCATTTTTATGCCGTTTACATTGTGTGAAAATTATGAATGGACCGACAGAAATGGCCCAAAATTGCGTTAAAGGATTAAATTCCCACATTGGAGATACTTGTTTTTCTAAACAGCAACGATATACACAATTGATGTGAAGTCATATAATTGTAGTCAGTGTTTCACTTCTCTGTTAGTTCCTGCAGGAGAACGTTTATTGGCTGATTGATTAACTTTGGCGTAATGGTGGGAAACTGAACTATCACTTTAAATGTCCTCAGTAAGTGTAACCAGTAAAACACTGTCCATGGCTCAGGACCTCACTGAAGGAGCCTCTGATGAGGAAGGCTCATACTCAGCGTAAGGGGTGGGAGGGGGGTTTATGGGGTGTTTATGTAACGTGGTTGCAGACAAACACACACACACTCTCCTTCAGCGCTGTGTCCTGGGTCAGACTGACGTCTGGAACAGTTTTCAGACAGATGAGTGTCACTTCGTTCTGCTCTCAAGATTCAGCATCCAAGATTCTGTTATTGCCAAATAACTTCAGTTCAATTAGGACTCAGTGCAGTAGTGTGTGAAGTGTGTGCCTTTGTCTTGCTATTCTTGTGAGGACTGATGAGTGCAGACATTTAGCTGATCTTCACATGAGCACATACTGCTTTCACAAACAAACAACAACAAAAAAGCATCAGAAAAATGAACTTCTGAAAGGTTACGTTTATATTTGGATACTAAGGTTAGAGCTAGGTTATGTTTGAATACTAAAATTAAAGTTAAGGTTTGGAGGCTGAGGTCAAGGTTAGGATTATGTTTAGATTTAGTTACTGAGATTTAGGTTTTGGTTAGAGAGGTTAATGTTCAAATTGAGATAGAGGTTAATCTTAAAATGAAGCATATGCATAGCCAGCGTGCTGCTAGATGGATGCTATAATATTCCAAGTTCTAGGGTGTTTATCCATGATACCCATGGTATTCCAGGTATTTGCTGTTATTTGCTATGTAATTAATTTAGTATCTCTGGGGGTTGCTTTGTATACCAACCACTAATGACAGTCTCAAAACTGAAAATCCAGTCAATATTTCTAAGCTCTGTCTAGTCGCATTACGATTGCTGTAAGAATATCTTATTTACCTATATGTAGATACTTGGTCTTTTAAAAGTGTATACATTGAACTTGCCAGATCTTGTTGCTTTCCATAAACCTAATTTCTTGAAACAAAATAAATAATCTACTGATGGAATAAAACGTTTCTGCTGGTAAAACGTTAGACTATCTAGAACAGGGCTACTCAAACTTCCAAACTAAAGTAAAGTAAATGGAACAGTAGTGTAAATAAAAGAAATTTTTATTGGTGGTCAGTTTTCAGAGAGTTTGCAGAGAGCCACAGCTGTGTTTATATCACAGAGAGGATTTTAGTGCTCAGTAACACAAACAACCTGAACATGCTACAGATTTACTGTCCAATCCTGTGCAAGGGGCTGGGCCATAGCTTTGTTTGAATGCATGTCCTTGAATGGGTAAACAGTGGGGTTGTAAATTCAGGAACATGATGAGGTCCTCCTTAGTGCCCAACTGTGATGGGACACTGCAGAGAGTCTGTTACTTGCTCTCCTTATTTTCTCTGTTTTCTAGATAAATGAATATCTTTCACTCTTCCTCGCAGAATGCTTCTAGGTCTGTCATATTTTGGGTCATGTTGCATTCACTGCATTTTTATTTCTGCAAACAGGTTTCCAAAAATGTTCAAGCCGGGGGTCAGTGAGGGTCATTCCCAAAGTTTCTACAAATAGTTCATGGTGAATTTTGTGGTGTGTTTTGTATCATATTCCTGTTGTAAAAGCTTTTTCTCAGCTTACCAGTTTCTTGGCTGGTTGTATCACATTTGGTTCCAGAATCTGCTGAAAATTAGTGGAATTCATTCTTTCATGTACCCGTGAAGTGTTTCCTGTTTAACTGGCTATCATGCTACCTCAAAGTCCTCCACCATGCTTAACAGTCACTTAACAGCGTTTCTTGATTTAAATGCTGCAAAGTGTTTTCTCAAAAGATATCTGTAGTGATTGTGGCCAGAGATCTGCATTGTTAGTTAATCGGTTCTCAGCATTGGTTTCTAAAATGTTTCAGGCTTATCTAGTTGTTTTTTACATGCTTTAGATTCTGAGTTTCGTGATGATGTCACAGGTAAGGCTTTCCTCTTATGTTGCCTTCCTGCATTTCATTTGCCATCTTATGCGGGTTTCACTTTGCCTTCCCGGCCAGCATACAAGCATTTCTTTTATAATGTCTTGTCTCGACACCACAGTAGTTATGCTTAAAACACCTATTTGTAAGATTCATACTCCAAACCATATGGGGCACTTGTTTTCTATGGTCTCAAGCTTTTTTAGCAGGTGAGCTTTTCATTCTTACTACAGTGACTTACTATGGTCTCTTGAGTTACAAACTGATACTGTGAGACAAGTGAGGGCTAACCGCTTAGCATGCTAATTTCTGTACATATCTCTGCAACGCATGTGTATTTGACATACTATCAAAACTACTATTTCTTCATATCCTGTTGATAATTTTAGTTCATTTTGCAATGTTTTAAACTAAATTTTGCATGTTAATGTTTTTTTTTTTACTTATTGCTCCTTTAAATGAGAAAACAGCATGGCTAAAACTCTCATGTCATAATCATGTATTTTTTTACGATTTTGTAGTTTATATATCGTATACGGTTATTGTATCACAAGGGCTGTATTTCTGTTTTATTCTTTTTCCATTTCTATGTGCCCCTAAACAACTGTCACGTAGCAATAGTTGTGATGGTGGATTTAGCCTGAGAGGGCTAGATATTGTCCCTGAGTGAGAGACTTTTATTATTTTGGAATACGAAAATGGGATAACTGAATGAGAAATATGTGACCTCTGTGTGTGTGTGTGTGTTGTATATGACAGAGCGCACATGCACATTCTCAGAGTGCCATTCTTATCACTCTCTCTTCATTCTGCAGAATCCTCTTCATCTGCCATCACTCACATTCCACTCATGCACACTGGTCATTGGTCATTCTGACTGCTCTAACATTCTGGTTAAGATGAAGAACAGAATGTTTTGCTTCACCTTATACAAATTATTAACACAGGCGGAGAGATGGAGTCAGAGTTTTAAGCTTGTTCTGATACGAACAAAGACCAAGATAACAGACCTCTTAGGTTGTGCGTCATTATATTGCTGCCAGCATGCCCAAGTATAGGCTTGTGACTCGAGACCTGAAGGGGAATTCCACTGACTTTCAAAATCCCTGCATAATTAAGTAGTTCAGATGTCAACAAACTCGTTTAGAGTAGTTTGGTGTGAAAACGTTTCGTTCTAGAGAAACAATGTTTCTCAGATAAGATTATTCAGGACTACAGAACTGGCATGTTTAATAGGACTCATGAAGCAAGTTCAAGCAAACTCTTCAACACATTTAATTGACTGGTTACATTAAAAAAATGGCTCTACACACCGCTTCAACACTGTTACATACTAACACCATCTGCTCAAACATAGCCTGTAAACTACTACACTGGACTAAGACTGTTAGTATTCATATTGCCAGAGGAGAAAAATATCTTGTCCAGGTGCTTATGTAAGTATCTTTGGCTCAAAAAGTCTCATAGCTTACTTAGCACAGTGGGCTGTAATAACTCAAGCAGCTGGCGGTTTAACGAAAGTAACCATGCTACATTAGTTGCCTTATAACCACACCATTCAGCCAGCTTCAAGAGAGTACAGGAAAATATTATTCTTTTGATAATTTATTATTTTCAACTGTGCTAAAACACCAAATCCCTTTTCAGCAATAGGGGGTGCAAGGCAACACTGTGTTTGAAGAAAAGATGCTGAAAAGATGCTGCGAGGTTTGGTCAGGTTGACCCCGTGTGTTGTGGTGCTTGTAATTGTGAATGTAAATTGTCATATCAGTAAAGAAAATACTGTGTTAAAAGAAAATACTGTTTTAAAAAAACGGAGAGGTGTTTATGTGTGGTATATGACGCTGGATGATCTACAGGGAGGTGTTGATGAGAACAGAGTGGCGTGTTGAATTCCTCAGATAAGTGCAGCAGTCTGAAGATCACTGGGTCACAGAGAACTCTCCCAGCACTCCAGAGAGAGCCCGAATCAGACACAGAATCATAATTTTTTATCAGAATTCAAATCAGAAGTTGATTCAGATTCAGAATGTGATTTAGACTTAGAAATGGGATCATAATGTGATTCAGAAAAAGAATCAGAATTAGAATCAAAATCAGACCTGAAATTAGAAACATAATCAGTATCGCAGTTGGAATTAGTATCAGAATAAGAATCAGATTTTCTTTCTGATATATCAGTTACAAAGCCATTTCTGAGGACTCAATTGAACCACAGCAAGAGCCATTATCTCCAAAAGTATTAAACCTGGAAGTTTACTTAATCTTTCCAGAGGTTGGTAGCCCCAGGGAGCAAAGCAACTCATACAGGAAGTCACAAAAGAACATCTGACATATAACAGGCTTCATTTACCTCATATTAGATTCATGTTAGAAGGTGACATGGAGACAATAACATATCCATGGGAGAGCTGTAAAAACAATGCGGACCATGAAGATAAAAAAAGACTGTTACACAGACCCCTAGACAACACCTTGAAGCCCCGCAACTTTTGTTATAAGATTCTGTAAGGTCAAAAGTTGAACTTTTTAGGAGACGGAGAACGTCACACCAGCACTGAAACATGGCAGTGGTAGTGGGGATGCTTTTGCTTCAGGGTCCGTAATGGATTCAGCTCGTGGTCAATCAGAATTGTGCTTCTGGATGAGCCTAGACAAAATCTTGACTTGAATCCTACTAAGATGCTTATATGTGCCCCAAAGACCTTCCAATATGGAAGAAGTTTCTCAACACCAACGTGAAAAAAATGATTTGCTTAAAACTTTTGTGATGTGATGTTATATCAGATACGAGCCATAATAAACTATGAGAATGTAACACAGACACAAATATGGCACAGTGTTTCATTTGATTCTGTGTGGCTATGTGTATCAGTTCATTTCAGCAACTGACTCAAAAAATATTCATCAGTCAGTCATTGTTTGTGGTAATACAACTGGTTTAATATTTAATATGCTTGTGCAGTAATGCACTCAAAACTTTTTGCATAAACAAACCAGCACTCATATGCAAATTCCCATGTTTACACACCTTGTTCATTCCTTTCAGAAAGGTACATTATTCAAACCTTGTGGGGCCTGCGTGACCGTAAATGTACTCTAAAGGTACTAATGCTGTTCTCTGCAATGACTCTCATAGTTTAATACATCTCTTAACCTCTAAGCCACATGGCATGATAAACCACATAAAGGGCTGTTAGCGATTACTGGACAATTCTGTGAAGTTTGAGTGAGTGATCCATTCATGCAGTCAGCACTAAGCTAATTGGTGGGATGTAAGCTTCTTTACTTGTTAGCTACATTAGCCTTGTATAGCAAAGTTTAAGTGTGTAATACACTTATAGATGCGTTCTTGATGCAATCTAGAGAGTAATGTATCTCTGTCTGATAGAGGCTCATAATGGATATGCACTCATTTCCTACCCCTCAAGTGGTCAGGCTCAAGTTATATATTGCCTGTCCATCTGCAGCTGTGTCACCACTGTGGCATATTCACTATATAGGGTGTAGTTTATTTTGCCATAAATTATACCTTATTCTGTACATAGTGTGCTGCTTTTGGGATATATCCTATACTATGTCCTCTTCACTATACAGTCACTTTTACTAAGGGACTAATTGTTAAAAAAGCAATGCATCAGAAACAACAGAAATGCAGTATTTATTCTAGTTTACTAAATCTAGTTTACTAAATGTGCTACTGCTGTAAAGGACTCTGAAACATACATTATAGACCTAATATGTACAGTGTAATGTATTCTTAGATATTCTCATCTACCTTTTGTTATTGTTACTCTATTCAATGTAAAGAAGGAGAGATTTAAAGATACAATGCAGAATAATGTGCATATATGGAATCCGTTTTTCTGTATTCCTGTAGAACGTCCAGAAATTATGTAGAAGTTCATGTAGGGATTACACGCCAGGGTCACGGAGAGACCAGGAGACAGTTATGCAAGTGTTTGGGTGTATGTCGTCCTGCGGCAGCATGTGCGTGTGTGTGAGCCCCAAGCCTACCCTCTCGCCACGTCTGCCCGTGTTAGTGTGTGTGTACATGCATCCAGACAGGCACACACTCCAAATACACACACACGTCTGTCTGCATCAGTCTTGCTGTGTCTGCCCTGGTACACTAAGGATCTGAAGAACCTAAAAAAAGAACCCCAAGAGAGGTGCTGCTATTCTATGATTCTGCCCATGCTTTATTTCTGTTTGTCACAAATTGAGGTTTACAAATCGAATCGTGAATTGAGTCTCAAGTCTCTGAGGTGCAAATCCAAGCTCAGGCTGTAAGGTGTAAGTCTGAGTTTCTGTTGGGGGAGACCATATCAAGTTTTAGGTCTGTTGAGGTGCAAGTTTGAGTCAAGCCTCAAATCTCTGTGGTTCAAGTCTTTTAGGTGCAAGTCTCTGTATTTGTTTCAATTTTCCTTCGTTCTTTTCATTTTCTTTTGTTATGTGCATACATCTTCTCTTTCTATCACTCATTTTTCTTTCCTTTGTAGCACAGCTTCAACAGCAGTGTTCATGCGCACATTAGCCTACTCTCTACCAGGTAAAATTGCTGTTTATTCCTGAAACTCCACAGCTTTTATTCTAAACAGTAAAAGAGCTCATCTTTAGAGGGTAATACGGTTACCACTGAGTAATGCATGTGATGTAAGTGAAGGTAATAGCAGTGATATAGAAGATGCTGGAACCACAAAGACATGAAAACCCAAGTGTGTGAGTGTCTGTGTGAGATAAGACATGTGTGAGTCTGACTGCTTTACTGCTGCTCTCTGTGTTCTCCTTCATGAGTGATGTTCCTATGGGTTCTGTGGAGAAAAGGAGCAGCTGTAAATCATCAGATACTGAATGTGGCAGATTGAGTGATGGTAAATCTGCTCCTCCAAGAGAAGGACAGGCTTGTAATCCTACAGGACAACAGGCCAGGACCCAGGGGGTGTCCAGTTCTACTGACTGTTCCCACAGTCTGTGTGCAGTGATGTAGACAGAGACCTGTGTGAGCTAAAGAGTGTCCTACAGTTTTCTTTAAACCTATTTGCAGGTTGCATTACAGACCATACTTTCCTCTTTTTATTTATGTTTTGTTGCTGTAATATATGTATTGTTTTGTTAATACTAATATATGTACATGAGCTATGTTCTGATTGGTTGGCTTTGAATTGCTCCTTGTCCAAGTAGCAGTCTGGGCTGAAACCGAATGTGTGGATCCTGTGGAAGCTGCAATTAATGATCCATTTGTATCCTGATAGTCAGAAACAGCACAACGTTTTCCCAAGTCTTCCACTCCAATAATTCATATAGACTGGTAGAGTCTGCAGTAACAACACTACCCATTACTTCAACAGGAAAGAGGTTGAATGGGTGGGGCTAAACTACAGTATCCTGAATGGGCAGAGCTATACTGCCAATGTTGGCTGCTAAAGTGCTGTGAGCTGAATGGTGGGGATGCACTGCTGTAGGCTGAATACTTTGTCCTGAATGGGCAGAGCTAAAAAAAATCTCGGAATGGATAGGGCTAAACTACTGTATATTGAATAGGCATGGCTCCACTCACGCAGGCTCAATGTGGGGCTAAGCTGCTGTGAGCTGAATGGTTGGCCTCCACTACTGTGGGCTGCATGGGCGGGGCTAAACTACTGTCTCCTAAATGGGCAGGTCTACCTTGCTCTTAGCTGAATAGGGGGCTAAACTGCTATGAGCTGAATGGTAGAGTTTCCCTGCTGAAGGCTGAATGGGCAGGACTAATCTACTATATACTGAAAGGGCAGACTATTTTGCTGTTGATGTAATAGGCGGAGCTAAACTGTTGTGAGTTACATGAGTAGGGCTAATCTACTAATGCACAAATATTTCCCTGAAATTATTTATAACAAAGGCAGTTTCTGAATTTCATTATTTAACATATAACTCAAAAGCATTAGCATGATGCTAACTGCACTCTCACATCATTATACAGTTGTCTCAAACCATCTCGAGGCGTTTAGGTAACTAACTATATAACTCTAAATAGACTTGATGATGTAGTTTTTGAACATGTATGACTCATCTGTGTCCTTCATAAAACTAAACACAGTAGCATCCTAAAATCTGAATTTTTCTTTTTAGCTATTAATTAGCCTCGTAGCTCCAAAGCAAAACTAAAGAAGCAGCATACAAATCCTGAGCCATCTCATTTGGTCTTGTCTTGGTCCTTGCTGAAATGTGAAGTTAAAGAGAGTAAGTAACTGTCCTCATTCCTGTGGATAACAGTGAAGCTCCTGTTGAAGATTAAAGCGTGCCTGATGAAGTGTTCATACTGAAATTGAGGTTTGTTTGGTAGTTGATGATGAAAGCAGTCAAATCTGTAATAATGATGAGCCCCGAGCTGTGTTTGCCCTGAGCATGTCATCAACATCAACGAGCACAGCATTCCTGCGGCAGTCCAGCCTGTTTGATCGCTTTCTGATCAGTCTTTCATCTCCACACGCAGCTATTATCAACATTATATCAGCATGAGCGTGAGTTTCTGCTTCATGAATAGGGCTATTTGTTTGTGTGCACTTTTATTATTTAAAGAGCAAAACCTTCTTGGCTGCTGAGGTTAGTGTTGGAATTAAGGTAAAGCTTAGAAATTTATTATTGCTTATGGATATCGATAGAAATATAACGCTTTTGGGACATATTATTATTTCACATAGAGACCTCTTATTATTATATAAAGGTGTTACATAAATCTAATACGTATGGTGCAAGTTACTGTGACAAATACAACCACAATTCCAAAATAATTGCAGTAAATTGAAAATGGAACTTCTTTGATTTAAGTAAATATATGCTTATCCCAAAGGTGATGCCTGCTACATGTTCCAGAAAAGTTGAGACAGGCTTATGTAAAAAAACAAGCACATTCTGATTCAGTGAAAAAGTTTGCCATTCTTTTGCTATCAGTGGTAGAAGGGTCTAGACTGCAGGCAGGCCAGTTTACATACAGAATCTTTCCTTGCATTGTCATGTTGAAATAAGCATGAGTGTCTCAAAAAAGATTACAGGTTACCTAATTACACACCTCATACAATGACAGACAATGACTTTGTAACATTATGCTAGTAACTATCTGGATGGTCCGTTTCTTTATTGGCCCAGAGAATGCGATGCCCATATATGACTTCCACTGGGTATAATTAACCTGCATTTGTGGATGCAGTGACAGACAATGTTTATTTACAACAGTTACAAAGTATTGCTGATCCAATGTGATGATATCATTTCAGAAACAAGCCAATGTTGAATGCACGGGTGTGTGAAAGACTAAAGGTCACAGGTTTTTTATTTTTGTTTTTTGGCCTTTTCCTTTACATACAGATTTATGAGATTTCTCTGGGTTCTCTTAATTGATGATATCAGCAAGAATCGTGGTAATCTCTAGCTGAGGAACATTATTTTAGACAACTTTTTTTTTTTTTTTTTGCTAATGCATTTTTGGCAAAGATAGATAGAGCACGATATGAACATGTACTAGCTCAGCACAAATTAACTATTAACTATGAACTATAAATATAACCTTCTGCTACAGATAAAAATATCTCACTTATTACAAGGAGGCAAGAATATATTCAAGAAAGGCTCTCTACATAATTACAAATATAACTGTAGATGATGAGTAAGAAAAAGTAAAAAAAATATGCTTTTAGATACCGGAGATAAAAAATAGGCAGTGCAGTAATAAACTGTAAAATGTGCAAGGGGCTTTGATCAGCCTGTGTCAGCAGAAAATATAATATTCTACAACATAGAATAAACATGATAAACATGTGCATATAGTGGTATTTAAGTAAAGTGTCTAGTGTCTCCAGGAGTTAAGATGTACAGTATATACAGTAAAGTGTAAATAGTGCAGATAAATAAGCCTTTGATTTAACAGAGGAGGTTCAGTCCTCATCTGTTCTCTTCCCTCTTCCAGGGCCAGAGGGAAGAGTTGAAGAGCCTGATGGGATCTCCTGAGTCTGTCTGTAGAGCAGCTCTGTGACAGCAACCTGCCACTGAACTTGCTCCTTCTGTCCATGATGATGGCGAGCAGTGGGTAACCATCATCATCCATAATGGACAGCAGTTTGTGCAGTGTCCTCCTCTCGGCCAGCTTCAACACAGAGTCCAGTTCCGACCCTGCTCACCTGGCCAGCTTATCCAAGTGCATCTCATCCCTCTTTATAATGCGAGTAGCAACTCTTTAGGACTCCACCTTTCCTGGATGTTTCTTTTATATCCACACATAATTACATCATCTGATTCGTTTTTGAATATAATTTACAGTGGCCCTTGTCTTAAATTGGTTCTGTTCTGACGTTTTTAAAATGTGTTCATTAAATCAAAAATGAAATGGCCATATATTTTTTAAACAGTAATACATTTCAGCTTTGCACTAGACTTGACAAGACTAGATGACACCTATAAGCTCTTCCTGACAACTGACACTGATCTACATAAACACTGGTACTCACTGGTATGCAGTACCAGGATTTTACTTTTTGGCACACTGTGACCTTAACTTGCATACTGACACTTCTCACATACTGTCGGTTGTGTCCTATTCAGTTTCCCCTTTAATTCATGTTCCTTGTTGCAAATCAGGCCCTTAGGGCAGATTCAATTAACAGAAACCAATGGCAAGGAAGATTAGAACTACAGGAAGTGAAAATTATTATAAAAGGCTGTAAAATTAATACATTTGAATGAAAACTTGGTTATGCTATGTTTATCTTGTGTTTATCACACAAAATAAAAAGGTAAATAAGAATTCCTTTTGGATTAAAGATGTCTATATAAATACTGCTTTACTGAATAACAAAACACAACATTTTGTGTATGTGCAGTGATTAAATTCCTAGTATTTACATATATATATGAATGCTGCAGATCACATCTGAATCCAGAAAAATACATAAACGGCAGAGTTTCTTACGTTTACTTTGACTTGTATTTTATTGCAGACTGTATAAAAAGCCATTCCTTTTCAAGACATTTCATATTTTGTCAGATCAGCTTCATTTCATTTTCCAGAAAAAAAAAAGTTGAGATGGTAAAGCATTTACTATTTTGTACTGTTCCCCTTCCTTCTCATGCCTCTTATAGGATATGAAGTGATAAAGTGTTTGGGGTGTTGTAGTGTCCTATTGTTTCCGCAAGAATATTAATAATTAATATTATAATGTTTGCAGCAGTATAAACCTTGACTGGTCCGAGAAGGCAACTTTTTTTGCAATCCTCCAGTGTCCAATTGTACTTATGATAATGATCCTGGGCTAACATTTACAGCTAACATAACATAACAGCACTTTAACTGTGTCTGCATCACAGGCCCAGAGGTAGTAGTGTTGGCTCAATGGTGATCCCTGACACTTTACTCTGTGCTCCTGTGTTCATTATAGAGGTTAACTGGTCCACTGTGGCGTGCTGATTGCTCTGGACGACTCGGGTCCCTTTGCATCAGTGGCCCATTGGGACAACACTGTTATGCTGTTATGCACTGTATGTGCAGGTAGTCCATTCTCGCTACACATTTACTATGGCAGCTCAAGAACATACCACAAAGTCCGAAGCCATTCCTTCTCAAGATGTTTTGGAACAAAGGATACCAAGCGATGGGGTCCCACTGTCAGTACCTGTGCCCTCTTCTTCCATAGGTTTGCCTTTGTAATGTGTGCAGTATGTGGTTTTGCATTATCTTGTTGAAAAATGCATGGACGTCCCTGAAAAAGATATTCTTGAAGGGCGCATTTGTTGCTCTAAGATCTCACTGTACTTCTACATTAATGCTACATCACAGAAGCGTAAATTACCTTTGCCACGGGCACTGACAAACTGAACCCAAACAAGACAGACACTGGCTTATGGTCTGGAGGGTCCTTTCTGTCTTTGTTCAGAAGCAAACGACATCCATTATTTCCAAAAAGATGTAACGAGATTCCCCTGACCACAATACACACTTCCACTGTGAACTTTTAGGTGGCATTTGTGAATGCAACTTCGTATTGCCGTGCTACAAAGGTTTGCCAAAGTAATCCCGTGTGGATATATCAGCTATTGCTGAATGATGGCTCTTGATGCAGTGTCGTCTGAGAGATTGGAGATCACAGGTGTTCAGCTTCAGCTTTCCTTTTATGCCTTGAAATACCTCTAGAATGGTTTAATGATATTATGCATCTTAAAGGAAGAAATATATAAATTGTTTCCAATCTTTTTTTTAGAAGGCTTTTAAACAATACATTTCTCAAGCATTTGTTGACAAACTGGGGATTCCTTTGACATCTTTACTCCTTAAAGACTTTAGCTTTTCTCATTACTAGGCTGAATACATACACACTAGTGATGCCCAGTCACAGCTGTTAAAACCATTTTTGCTGCCCAAACTCCACAAAGTTATCATCTTTATGTTGCAAATATTTACACATATTGCTCCACTCAGATTAGATCATTTCACTTGTGTGATATCTGCTGGGTTGAAGCACAATATGATCTACTGCACACTTTTTTGAATAGCAGATTTTTGAATGGCGGTACAAAGGGCAATCCTTCTAAACTTGTAAGTGTGTGTCTTTGTTCCAGTGTGTATTTGTCTGTTAGTGAGTGTTTCCCATCATCAGGAAGTCTGTGATTGTGGTAAGAATGTGGCTGTGCAGGATTGCTGGTGAGTGTGTCAGTGTGAGGGGATGAAGGTCCATTTAAGGTTTTATATTTAAACACTAAGAGGAAGTGATGGTTAGTGAGATAATGAGGAATGCAGAAAAAATGCCTGTACGTATTCTCTATACTCACCTCGCTCTATCTCTCTCTCCCTCTCTCCCTGTTTCTCCAACAATCATAAAATCATGCGGAATACTTTACACTGTCTGTGCCACTGTCTTAAATGAGCCTTGCTGTGATTTAAAGCAAAGTCACCTTCGGTACATTAACAGTCACCGGGCTGAACACAGGGCATACTTATTAAATGAGTTAGACTTGTGTGACAAACTACCATAAATTAGCGACTATTTGGTCCACTGTTTGACTGTTTGGAGCTGCCATTAGCGAGAGTTGATCTTAAACGTCCAGACTTTATAACTAGAATTAATAACTGTTCAGCTAGTATACACATCAAACTAGACTTCATCTAACTTAGATTTAGAACTAATGTTTGTGACTATTGAACTAGCATAAACATCAAAATATTAGAAATAAAATTTTCCCATATTTGAATACATTTCAGATTTTATGTTTATTGCTATGGTATGAACATAATGAAGTTGGGACAACCATCTTGAGACATCTTAAACAGCATTAACTGACAACACTGTAATGCATAGCATGAATGCTAACCTGATAGCTATTAAAATTTTTGGATTATAGGGCTAGGGGTAGTAACTGCTGTAGTAGTATTAATGCTTGAACCTAAAAGAACCTAAAAAAATCTGTGCACCATTATGACTGTATACCATATTGAATGTTTTCAGAAGTGAAAGCCATACTTTTTAAAAACTGATACTTCACCGGCTTCAGATCGATGCATTATGATACATTTTTACAACCTGCTGTGCAGGGGAATTTCTCTTTCAGTAAGAATCAATAACTTTGGCATTCGTGAAGTCTGTGGTCAGCATCACTGAGAAAGACATAAAGTGGAATTGTGTGTGTGTGTGTGTGAGTGTGTGTGCGTGTGTGTGTGTGTGTGAGTGTGTGTGTGTGTGCGCGCGTGTGTGTGTGTGTGTGTGTACAATGGCTGCACAGACGAATATACATTTACTGAAGGTGACTGAGTAAAATGTAATCTTTAATCTTACACCGGTCACCTACTCACCTTCAGGAACACTTTCTCTGAGTGATGATGTCATGTTCTTGGAGGCACAGCTTTAGTAAATCATTACTCATTTCCTGATATAGCTCATACAGTTTAGTGTGTGTGCCTGTGTGTGACTTTGAAAGCACTGATATGTCCCCCTACAGCAGCAGCAGTTGCAGCACGACAGCAAGGTCGGAAATGAATCAATTCTAAATCAATTCAAAGAATAATTAAATATTTATGAGCATTTTACTGAATTAGCACCAATAAATTAATAAAAATGAAAAAGGAAGGAGCTATAAAGAGTTTATGTTTTTACAAGGATAATGCTTTGATCTATTTAACCCAGTACATTACCAGAGATAGTAATTAACTAAATAGCTACACAATCTTCATTTATAGGCTAAATTATACTGTCCCAAACCACAGATTTGCACTAAACCATAACCCTTAAATTTACACTAAACCCTACTTGCTACATTTGCACTAAACCCTAATACCTAAATTTAATCTAAAGTCTGAACCCAAAAATTACACTAAACCCTAACCTCTAAATATACACTAAACCCTACATTTAGACTAAACCCTAACCCCTAAATATACACTAAACCCTACATTTAGATTAAACCCTAACCTCTAAATATACACTAAACCCTACATTTAGACTAAACCCTAACCCCTAAATATACACTAAACCCTACATTTAGATTAAACCCTAACCTCTAATATACACTAAACCCTACATTTAGACTAAACCCTAACCCCTAAATATACACTAAACCCTACATTTAGACTAAACCCTAACCCCGAAATATACACTAAACCCTACATTTAGACTAAACCTCAACCCCTAAATATACACTAAACCCTACATTTAGACTAAACCCTAACCCCTAAATATACACTAAACCCTACATTTAGACTAAACCTCAACCCCTAAATATACACTAAACCCTACATTTAGACTTAACCCTAACCCCTAAATATACACTAAAACCCTACATCCCCCTCAATTTGCACTAACCCCTAATCCACACATTTACACTAAACTCTAACCTGTACATTCAGACGTACTAAATAATGGTTAAATTTTTAAAGATCTTTTTTTATTTATTTTACAGTGAAGTTATTTTTACAGTGAAAATTTAGATTGTGTTATATTTTTACTTCCTCGTGCAACTACTAAAACACACTAGGTGCATTCCAGTTGCTGCTGTAGTTCCTCCACAAAGTGGACAACACAGAGATTTCAGATATTTAATTATTATATGTTATTATATATTATATCACACCATAGTTAGTGAAAAGTTTCCATTGGAAGGGAACTTTAAACTTTACAGGGAGTAGTGATATCACCCATTGTTACCCATCAGTCATGGCATGTCTCTTGAAGATGTGTGTTTGAATATGGTGCTGTACGTAATTATGAATTAAGATATTTATCACCTGCAGTTCTATTAGCCCATTTCCTGTCCACTAGTGCGTATGTAATATAACAGTACTGCTTAGCGACCCTGTAGAATGGAAGGTAGCTAAAGAATTGGAGTCCATAGGGGAGAACCTTTTCTTAGCTATACCCCTGCATTTTAGAGCATCAAATTAGACTGCATCCCTTTCCCTCATGGCCACATGGTGAGAAGTTCAACCATATTTTTTTTCTTATTAAATGTATTATAAAGCCTGAAAATCAGTGTGGAGCATCAGGATGTGTTGCTACCAAAACACAGATTTTCTGCAGTTAATTATTTTGTGTTTTATTTAAAGATTTGATGATTTTATATGTGTACAGCTGCCCAAGGATTTGTTTACTATTAATGTACTTGCTATCGAGTTTGTATAAAAAGAAGCTAAAATTGTCACTACCAAAACAATAACTAATGTCTTCCTCCCTTTCCTTCTGGACAAGCTTTATGAAAATGGCCAATATTCAGTTTATATGTGGCCAACCATGTCTGTTAGGTCTAGGTCTTTTGGGCCATGTGGACCAGTTTGGGCCATAAGTTTCAAAACCAAAATCAGAGGGAAAAAACAGCTTAACAATAATGCTAACCTTTGCTAGCATCTTCACAGAAGTCGAGGAGTTTGTTAGCACTAAGCTAATGAAGGGTTACATGAATACTTATTGGAATTTTTTTGTTTCTCCTTACATGATGCAGACGTTATATTCTCATTTACACACCACAGTATAACTGCTGCAGTGTTTAAGGTGGAATGCAAAATTCAGTGGCACCCAAAAGAGTAACTGCTGCAGTGTTTAAGGTGGAATGGAACATTTTCTGGTACCACAATGTAATTGCTGCAGCATTTCAGGTAGAACAGAAATTTATTGGCAACAGAATGTAATTGTTTCATTGTCTTAGGTGCAATAGAAAATTCAACAACACCTTGCACATAATTACTACACCATTAAATTTAGAACAAATCGATCACTGGCAGCAGAATGTAACTGCTGGAGCATTTAAGGTGGAACATAAATGTATAGATTTAATTTAAACAAAAACAAAAATAATTGTTGTAGATCAAACACAGATAGTTGAAGCTTACAAAAGACATTCCATGTATTACACGCTTATAGAACATGCATGTAATCTGAGAAAGCCAGAGAGAGAGTGAGAGAGAGATTTGAGGTCAAGGTGTTTTGCACTCTGAAGTGTTGCATATAAAACATGCAGTTTATGCACCATGCACACTAGACAGGCACAAAATGTGTTTGCCCACCTAGTGCAAGTGCGTTCAAGGGAGGATCTTGCAAAACATGGGAAAATACATTATTCACCCCAGAAAAGAGAAACTACCTCTATTACCCTACTACTCTCTCACATATGCATGTAATCTGAGAGAGAGAGACAGAAGGAGAGAGGAAGATAGAAAGGAAAAAGGGAAGCCTCTCAGTGTCCATTACACTCCGAACAGATCAATACTGACCATATCGGCCCTCTGGCAGCTTCCTACAGCAAGGATATAATGACAGCATTAAGAGAGAGAGAGAGAGAGAGAGAGAGAGAGAGAGAGAGAGAAAGAAAGAGAGAGAAGCTCAGTATAATGGTAAACAGTTCTGCATTAGAAACAAGCAGTGACTGAACCATGAGAGACAGAAACAAACTGCCTACTCCTGTTTGTAGTATGTGATTAGTGTTTGTATTGTATAACGTGTGATTAATGCTTATAATGTATTAGTGTTTGTATAGTTGTATAGATTGGTTGGCTACATATAGATTGATGTTTATGTAAAGTGGTATGATTATTGTTTACATAGTGTGTGATTAGTGTTTGTACAGTGTGTGTTTATATAATGAATGATTATTGCTTGTGTAATGTGTAATTGGTGTTGATAAAGTGTGTGATGATGAAAAAATCTAATTAAAAAATTCTCCCCTGCTCTCTACCTAATTTATTTATTTTTTGATAAAATCATTTACTGTCTTAATCCAGAGGCCAGCTCAAACGAGAGGCAGTTGTGTAACACTTACAGAAATTAATAATATTAGCTTATATGGCCAAAGCACTATTAGCAATAGTAATGGATCAAGGTTCAAACAAACAGAGCTCTCCCTTTTGTCTCAAATGGACTGTATGAACTTCATATCGGGCATGAGCACATTTCACTTCCTCTCCTTATATATACATTCCAGTGGCAGCATGAAAATATGAAAACTGTTCAAAGTATGATCTGCAGTTTTAAGATGGAAGTTAGATGGGGATCCTGAATTCCCCAAACAAGAAAAGTTACAGGACTGACCTTCTACAGGTTGACCAGCTTAGGACATGACCAGCAAAAATGCTGCAAAGAATAGCCTAATAGCTTAGAAACATGCTGAAGTTGTTAACAATGAATAGAAGGTAGTAGGAATATAAATAAGAATGAATATGAACATTGGGGCAGTTGTGGGTTGGAGGTTAGGCAACCAGCTTTGTGACTGGAGTTGTCACCGGTTTGAGTTCCTTAAACCAGTTCTAACAACTGAAGTGCCCTTGAGCAAGGCACCTAAACCCCACCTGTTGCCTGGGCTGCCCACCACTCTGGGAAGTGTCCTCACTGCCCCATTGTGTGTGTTCACCAAGTCTGTGTATGTGGGTGTTTCACTTCACGGATGGGTTAAATGTGGAAGACTAATTTCTCTGTGTGAGAACACCAATGGCATAAAATGGCTCAAAACCTCCCTACTTAGAGAAAGATTGACCATTTATACCACTAACCTGTAACCTGTTTGCAAAATATCCCTTGGTTACTGGGAGTGTGGTCCCACGCTGACATGTTGCTAAGTCACTCACATTATGTGGGCTGATGCTAAGCTGATGCTAAGCAATTCTATATACAACATGTAAATTTTAATATCACAACATGTGGTTTTGTATTGAAGTTACATCCTTAGTTACTGTCCGCGATTTCTTTTATTAATGTTTGAGTTCTGTGTTTTTAATAGACTGCTTTAATATTCTAAGTTGTAATGGATGTTTAACTCATTTGTTTGATTGTATCTCACAGTTTTTGGCTCTGTTTCAGGGGGTTTAGTGGAAGTAACGCTGAATGTGATAAAGGGCTGATTCTGTGCATGAATGAAGGGAAAGGCAGCTGATGTGTGTGTCTGAGCAGTGCTATAGAGAGACTATACAGGCTCTATAGTGTTGAAGTAACCAGGAAACACAGCTGCGAAGCCCAAGCTTGTGACCTGCAGAAGCATTTAAATCAGCATGCAAACAGGGTTAGCATTGCAAGCTGAAAGCAATTCACCCACACACAAGGATGTAGTTTTGGTTTGCCTGGAATTTCAATGATTTTCCAAGCTTCCTCCAAAACAGAGTCATCCAAAGTGGTTGTCATGAAATGGTTGATTGTAGAGACTCAAATTTTGTTATACTGGTGGTAGTAGGAACCACGGGTTACCATGTTTACAGCACAAATACAGCCATTTTTCCCATCCAAAATAACCAGTCAACCTACACGTGTTTTTTTATATGGAATAATGATAGTAAAAGAGAGCAAAATTTAAAACAAATAACTGCATGCAGTATGTTTCATGTATCCTTTTACCATACCATACATTTTCAATATAATTTTTTGCAAAATTAGCCCTAGATCGTCAAAATCCAGTCCCTTAATTGGTCAAAAATATGACCTGTTTGCTTGCATATTAAATGAACATACAATAAACTGAAAATTAAGTATAGAATTCTATAAATGAAGCTCAAATAAAGTAATAATTATTAAAGATTTTTATAGCCAACTTTACAAATTACAGGATGCAGGGAATTTGTATCTATTTAAGACTTGACTTATTCTTGACTTCATGTGGAGTAAACATAAATAATCTTCCATAGACCACAAAAGTCTCATGTAATTACCTAATCTCTTAAGATATCAGCTTTAACTGTAATATTTATTGTATGTTATTGTGTTAAGCATATTATAATATCATCAACACCTAGTAACTTTTATAACACCTCCCAGATCTGTCAACTTCTATTAGCTGTCCATCTGAAACTACTAAACTAGGCATTAAACTAGTCAAATTCTTGAAGAACTTTTCATTCTACTTGAGATAATGTGGCTCCATTAAAAAGCAAAAAAGCCTTGTTCCATGGTACACTGATCATACTCAAGCTCTAAAACAGACTGTTAGAAAACTACAGCATAAATGGAGCCTGACCAAAGTATTCCCGTCTGCCTGGAAGAATATAGAAGTATATAGTCTTATATACTATAGACATATAGACTATAGAAAAGCACTAACTGTAGCATGTTCAGTCTATCTCTCCTTTTTGATTGAAAGTAACAATAATCCAAGAATATTATTTAGATTTTTAGCCTTAATATTTAGCACAATATCTAAATTAACTAAGAATTAAGCAGGTATTGAACTCCAGATACCTTTAGCCAAAGTAAGAATGATGTCATGAATTTCTTCATTAAAGAAGCAAAATATTGCTTCCAGCAAAATAAATAAATAAATAGATAAATAAATCAAATGACACAGTTATGAGGTGCAAGTGCACTGCCCCATAAAACTAATCCAGACACAAGTGCACTGCCTTGTAAAGCTTAAGCACAGAACAAGAACTCCAGAAAAGCTGTAATCTTTTACCTTATTTCAACAAACAGAGCTGGGCCAAATGATTTCCTCCTCAAAACCATCTACTTGGATACTTCATTCCTATAAGTTTGTTTAAAAGGTTTTGCCAGAAATAGCCAAATCTCTTTTGTCTATAATAAATTCCTCTCTTAGCTTTGTCTACTTTCCAAAACCTCTTAAATTAGCAGTAATCAAAGCTCTAATCTAAATCTCTGAGTTATGAAACTATAGTCCTTACCTGCACAGGAGTTACTCGTTTCTCAGTTTGGATTTAGGCCTCATCAGTGTACTGAGAAAGCACTAATGAAAATTGTAAATTATTTTTATTATTCTCTGACAAAATTCTCTTAATGGTTCTGTTTGATCTTAGTGCAGCATTTGACATGAAAAAGCTCTTTCCTGGATCAGATCTTACTTAAGTGGTCACTATCAAATTGTAAATACACATGTTGAATCATCTGTTTACACAATAATATGGTGTTCCACAGAGGTTTGTCCTAAGAGCTATATTATTTGACTTATATATGCTACCACTAGGTATCAACATTAGAAAACATGGCCTAAATTTCTGCTTCTATCCTGATAAATCACAATTATATATTTCAACCAAACTAAAGAAAAAATCTCCTTTTTGGTTCAAAAGATGCTAGAGTCAAATTGTTTTAAGGCTTAATCTTCTTAGTTGCTCTAGAAACATCTGTAAAAAGCCTTGATGTCATGATGTGTTCCGAACTGGCCTTCCATTAACATACTACTAACATTACTATTTTCCTACATCTACACAATAGTGCTAAACTAAGAAATGCACTGTAAAAAACAAAAACCTGGTTCATGCCTTTATTATATCAGGGCTGATAGTTGTTTTTGCTACAAAATAAAAATGAAAACATTTTTTAATGTTTTATGATCTTCCAGTAGACAAAAACACTTAGAAATGAGTGTGGTAACATTCTAAAGACCTAAAATACTCTGGAAAGTATTGTCCAGCATATTGGATTTGAAATTTTATCTCTTTTTGATTAAATTTATTTTAATGCTTTTTAAGATTTTAATTACTACTTTAATTTAATTAAAAAAACAAAGTATTTATATGTATGAGTCAGCAAGCTTTACATTCATAAACTCATAAGCTTAGCAAAGCATGTAGAAATTATTGTCTGGGGTTATGAGGACAGATGAGGTTGATAAATTCTGAAGTGCTCCTTTAAAGCATCTGCAGCTCTCCCACCGCCACTGTGTCCTTAGGCAGCTGCAACGCTGGCAAACTCTCTTAGAGCCTCTGCATAAACACTGTTTTACTGAGCGCATGCTGCTTTTGAGGATATGCTTCATTCCCAGACGCTGAGTTTATAGCTTTCAGTTCTGCTTTTTTAGGTTTCGTGTGCAGTGTGGCTAAAAAACTGCAGCTATAGCAATACCATTCAAACCAAAGGTTTGGGCATCTAACGTTTTTAATACAAATGACCCTGTAGGTTAATTCAAAATAACAGGCTAATCAGGTTAATTTATAGTAAAACAGTATCATATTTTGCCAATACTAGTGACAGTGATAGTTAGGGAATGAAGCCCAAGGCCACTCCCACTCATTAAATCTTCAGCAGCTTAGCTCCACCCATTCATGCTGAAGTTATAAGGGGTATTTTATCCCAGGCTGCTTTCTGAATGACATACACATAGCACATAACCATTTACATACAAAAATCATGAAGGCATAGTAGCAATCCGCCTATTTGACTGTAGGGGTAAACAGCAGTGAGAAAATGATCACGGAGTAATGAATTATGTTTTTGGTACAAATGTAAGATAAGCATGATTGAAATAAATATTATAAGCGATAATTTATCATTGTTTCATGTCACTATGATGAACAAGCTAATTGATCACTCCAAAAGTAATACAGTGTCATCTGGTGTGGTTTTTAATAAGAATAATTATTGATCATTTGTGCATGCACACAGAATTTGACCTCTGCATTTAACCTATCAGTGCAGAGGAACACCCACATACAGACACACTAACAGACACAGACCCTAGGGGGCAGTGATCACACTTGCTCAGAGCTGTGGGTAGCCCTGGGGAGCAGATGAGGCTTAGGTGCCTTGCTCAAGGGCACTTGAGGGATCAAACCAGTAACTTCTATCCCATTGCTCCCCCCTAAATTGTTTATAGTAGTGGCGATAATAACCAGACGATCACCTTCTCAACCTCACAACCACACAAGGTTATTATACAAAATGGTTATGGCTGCCTGATGTCTGAGTCTGAGGGCATTTGCATGAATTTTATAATCTGATCGTAATTTGATTTTTACAGTTATCAGATTACTTTTGTGGTCATATAAACATATTCTGATTTCTTTGTTTGGATCAAGGCCTAGAATTCTGATTAAGGTATCTGAAAAAGAGCTCATATTTAGTAAACAGGTTTATCAGTGCATGCATACTTTTACTTTGATTTCTTTCAGGTTTCTCAGTGTATGTATACCCTACTTTGGTTTCTTTAGATTTCTAAGTCTGCACATATGTGAAAACACAGTGTAGTACCAGAAAAACAACCAGAATTAAATACAGCAACCATGAGACAACAGAACACTTTTGGAGCAACGCTGACAAGGTGGCTTGATGTTCGCAGCATGAAGTTTGAGTTATGCCTCCAAGTATGTCATGTCTTATTCTATGAGTTTAGTTGCTGGTGGCAATGCAAAAATCTGATTAATGCCCTGTGATTAGACCCAGAGTTTCCCCATTCCCCATTTGATTACTCGAGTGCATGAACAGATTTATATTCAGTGCGTTGGACAGATTTCTGACAAAATCTTATTTTCTGTAGTTATCAGCTTATTAATAAGGTTATGGTCTAAAAAACATTAATGGTGGAGGGATAAATGTATGGCACTGTGAATCTGAATAAAAAGCGTTTTTTGTTTCAACCATACAGAGATTTTTGAAAAATCAGTAGAATTCCCCATAAACCATTATACAGTGCTATTTCTGGACTATAAACTGGATAAATGGATGGGGAGATCAATATTTGGCTTCAAAGGATCACAGTTTAAAGTTTTCATAGACATTCAGTGAATGAATTCTTTCTGTTCTCGCTGATCTGTTGTGTGTCTGACAGAGAACGAGAGTGTGTGAAACAGCGAAGGCAGTGAGTTCATCCAGCAGCCCCCCCAACTCAACAGCCCCCCCAACTCTCCAGAACATTCCTTACATAAATCTGAAGGGCTGTGTGTTTTTGTAAGAAACCTGAGCGTGTGTATGTGCGTTTCAGGACTCCATACAATTTCCAGCATCTACATACACAGCTGTACAATGCAGGAGTGGCCTATATACGCAGGCCAGTTAGCACAGACAGTTTAGCATCACTATCCAAAATAACACAAACAAGTATCTTAATGTTTTTATTTTCTACATCGTTTAAACTTATGTGCTTCTCTTTACTCTGTGTTAGAATATTTTGATGAATGGACTGACAGAAATACTCCACAATTTCAGAGAATTAAACCTCTTTACACTTTACTTACATTGAAAGTTAGTAATGTTTGGCTTCTCCTGTAAAGATGCCATTCTTGGGACAGACACTGACTGCGGACTTGTCTGTTAATGCACCTTTTATCAGCCTCATCATCTCATTCTTTAAGAAACAGGGACCATCACTGCCCACTCAGCAGAAAATTATTTCTTACTGTCCTATATCTATTCTAAACATCCATCCTTGATTACATTTTTCAACTTTTTTGTGAACGTTTTTTAGACTACATGTTCAGAGCTAAGATCTTTTTGTAGTGCAGATATTATTTGTAGGGGCTGAGAAATAACTGACATAGCATAGTATCACTATTGCATTATCATATTGATGCCTAGACTCTGGTAAAAAAAAACAAAAAACATGTTTTATTATATGAATCGACTGTAACAGTGTATTGTTGTTATTAGTACATAGTTTGCAGTTAACATCATGATACATGCTATCAAGATGTTCAGCATAACACAATAGTTTTGTATCGTGTCATGATATTATTGTTTTGTGTCCCTGAAGTGACAACAAGATGCCAGTGTGTGTGTGTGTGTGTGTGTACTGTGATTCATTACTGTGTCCAAGGGTCTCTTAGTGCCAGATGCTTTGGAGGGGGAGGTAACTGGGGTGGTTGGGGAGGGGTTCAAATACTTGGTAAAATCCACTGCAGACTGACTATTGATGAAGGACTAGTGGATTAAACTGCATCAACAGATGAGCTACAGTATCTTAACTATACCTCAGCTGGGACTACAAGAGAGGGGTTTCTGATAAAGTGGCCAGTTCAATATTCAATATTTTGCCTATCTAGACAATTTTTGTCTTCCCTCTACATTAAATAACAACTTTGGATATCCTGTCTTTTTCATTGTTACTGCATTTGCAGTTTATTTAGTTTGCCTTGCTGCTAAACGATCCTTACTACCCCCATCCTTTTCGCTCTCCCCTTTTCATGCAGCTGCTCCCTCTCCCTTTCTCTTCAAAGACCCTTCCTCTAGAACAGAAGTCCACCCATCCCCCACTGCCTCCTCCTCCTCACACACTGGGGCTGTGAAATCCGGACAGTTTTTGAGGTGGTGGGTTGGGGGTGTTCCTGGCTGTGATGGAGAAAACAGGGATTTTAAAGTGATGGTTTGGCAGATGTACAAAATCTTCACTTCCAAATGTAGACGGTCAGCCAGGATGTGGATAAGTGTCTGAAGCCTTCAGCTTTAGCACTGGAGTTTGATGCTGAATACAACTAATAAATGACATACAGAGAGAAAATCGGAATGTGTTGTTATATTGTTAGTATACAGTACTCCGCTAAAAGCCTGAGGAAATTATCTGTAACGCTGTTTGGGCAGTGAAAGTTCATTTGTTTGTTTCTTTAAAAATACAACCCAAACTTCTCTCAAAGTGCATACAGTCCAGCTACAATTGTTGTTTGTTCTATAAACATTAATGTTTAATGTCCGTTTTCAGCAGGGAGTTTTCTTTTGATTTCCAGAATGTTCTTTCAGAGAAGGTAGAAGAACATTCTCTAATACCATTGCCATTTTAGCTCTAAGTAACTTACATAAAACATCTTTAGATGTTGCACCGAGAATGAATTCTTCTTTTGTTATCATGTACCATAATCTGTGGCGCTGACCACATCCTCAAAACATCCTCTGAACGTTGCAGTTTAAGTGATATGTCTGTTAAAATCTAACCTTATAGGAACATTTTCTGTAAAACTGTTTTAGAACTTGCAGGTAATATTAGCCAAAGTTCTGTGAATGTTGCCTCCGAGCTCTTTATTAAGGTGTCATAGACTTGTGGAGTGCTGGAAGTATGACTTACTGTAAGGTATACATATGAACAGAACTGAATGCAGAACTGAATAAGACTGTATTTGAGGTTGTATTTACAAATCAACCTCAGGAATTCAAATGCTGATCTAGAATCAGCATTTGTAACTTACCCTCATACAATCAGTCATGTCTACAGCTCACAGTAAGTCATTCTGTACTCTAACCCATATCTGCACGTCTGCTTTGTTTTACAGACCTGAACAGGGTGTCTTTTAACACAAAAGATCCGGACGACCATATCAGTCCCACTGCTTGTTATCAGCAGTAGCCTTGTAGCTCCAGTTCTAAACTATAACAGCAGAATTTAAACTTGAAATTTGTCTTGGGTGATAAACTACATTTGGGATATGTTGAACACTGAAGATATAAACATAAGATGTATTTACAGCTGACATAATCAATTTATTAACTTAAATCTGGTCCTGCTGATGGAACTGGCCAAATGCAAGTGATGGGTGGAGGACAAACAAGTAAAACATCCCCAGGTTATATTATTCCTGTGCTATAAAATGTTCCTGTATGTCTGTCACAAATATTACAGACATTTTCCAACCTTCCCATGTATAATGAATCACATCCCAGTAGTGGTTTAGAGAGTAACTCAGAAATAATGAGTAGGGAGATGACCTTTTCCCCAGGAAGCAGTCAGTAAAGTTTCCAAACATTCCTCCATAATTCATTTACTTACATGTAAACAGAGTCATTTGGAGTGGCTAGGTATAAAACGCTTCAGGTTTCTTTACAGTGATGGTGACAGGAACCATGACTACAATATACAGTACAGTATCTAAAACCACCAGTGAACCTACATGGGAGTTTTACATGGGATGTTGATGAAGATAAAATAGTTACATGTGAAAATAATCTTTTTTTTTTCGGGACTATTTTGCCTCAAAATGCCCTTTATGTATCCCTCCACTAGGAATGTCATTCTCAGACATCAGGAAATGCAGAAGATATCTGCTTCCTTTAATTAGCCACTCCGTGCTCCGAAATGCTCTGTTCTAGACATTAAAATATAGACACAGGTGAAACTTGACTTATGTTAGCATTGTATCTACCGTCTTATTTGTTCCACCTTAAATTGTGAACCATTTACTTTTTTACCCAAAATTTTGACGCATCCCCAATAAGCTACCCCAATACTAAGTACAGGCTTCAATCCATTTGTTAGCTGCACATGTTTAAAGATGCAAGCTTCAGACTTCAGACATGTCAAACAAAACACAAAAAGATGGATATTTAAGGGTGTTAAATAAAGAAAAAGGGTCTATGTAGAACCATGGACATTTCAAAGAGCACAGAGAATGGTCAAAATATATATATTTTTTTTGCTGCAAACCCTTAAAAAGCCATCTTTGTAAAGTGTGTACCAGCCTCTTGTATGGTCAACCTTAAAATGTGCATTGGTTACATTTTAAATGTACCTGCCTCACCATTCAAGGAGGAATAAATATTCAACTTTAACTCGGAAGTTAGATTCCACTTTTTGGGATTTTGACACTTTATTGTAGATCATTATTATTATCATTCAAGGTTTTTCACCAACCCATCAACTAAATATAGCCTTCTATGCATTTCTTAGCTTTATTCATCTTAAGAAGCAAACTCCAGACACTAGGCATGTTAGATTTGGAGTAAGAGGGGGTAAACTGAGGGGAGAGGTTTTCAAGAAGTTAATTCTTTTAACCTCTCCACAGGATTCTGCATGCATGCTGCTTTTCTACCTTGTGGAAAATCTACACCCGACCTCGCTAAACAAATTTACAAAGTCAATGACACTCAGGTCAGCAGCACAGAGGTCACCTACCTGTCAGACACGATCTACCTGAAAAAAGCACAACAAAAACCCTGTTTGCTGTCACCAGCAGGACATTTTCTGTTTCGTAAGCCCACTTTTTTCACTCAGCCCAAATCCAAATATAGCACCTTCACCACATCAAGCATCAGGGTTTCCGTCATACATTTATTTTGAAATATGTTTTTTTGTTTAAATATAGCACAAGTTAACAAAAGACTGTCTCAGTCTCAGGCACTCGTTCCGGGTAAGAATGAAAGGTGTGAAAATGAAAGCACCAAGGTTTTAAAGGTATAAGAGTCTTTTTGTTTTTTGTTTTTCTTTTGTTGTTTCTAATCCATCACATTATAAACTAACATTCCTCCTCACTGATTCGGCGCAGTTAAAAATCATCATTCGGATACGGCAAGGATATGTGAAATCTAAATTAGATTATATGCTATTAAATGCTAATCCAACAACCCATATTTTTATATTCATCAGAATCACACGCAAAAAAAAACAAAAACACAAGACTATTCATTCCAATCACATTTTTGTTTTTTTGTTTTGTTTTGTTTTTTTTATGTCCAGAGTTTTGATCTGCGGTCCAGTTGTTTAACTATCGTTCACATTCTGGTTTATATATTCACCAACCAGCCTTCACCAAACACGGCAGGGTACAAAGATTTTCAGCACTGTTCACTCTCTCTTTCTCGCTTTTTCTTTGACTTTTTTCTCATTCTCTGCAATCCTCTCTCATTCTTTCACCCTCTCTTTTTGTCTATTTTTTAGCTCCCGAGTGGTTGCGTTGCTTTTTTTGGGTTGACCAGAAATTCCTCTTTTCTTTTTTTTTTGGCCTGAGAATGCCACGACAGGCATTTTTGACATCTATTTTCAGACAGCCTCTGTTTGTTCTTGAACTTTTTTTAATTGCATCAGAATGGAATTCACATTTCAAGGGTTTCTTCAGACGGTGTCGATGGCCTGGCTGACCACCATATCTCCAGCAGTGTCAGCGGCTAGGCTTAAATCCTTTTTCAGTTCACAGTCACTGTGTTCTTGAGCAGCTTTTTCTGCCACGACTCCGTTCACATGCTCCTCACAATCTCCATTGGCATCTCCGTTGGCCTTCTCCTTACAATCCCCGTTTATTTTAGGTTTAGCTTCAGACGGTTCCTCCTTCACTGCAGCACTCTCACACTCGCCGTTGTCCAGCTTTTCCTCTGTACCGCTTGGGGCAGAACTGGGCTCTTCAGCTTCAGCTGAAAGCTCAGTAGCTGAAGCTGACTCGGAAATCACAATCTCTGGAATTAGTTCCTCGACCTGGGATACAGGCTCCGGTTTGGAAGGTTCGGAAGAAACAGAGGTTTCAGACTCTGGGGCTGTAGGAGGCTCAGACTCTTGAGATGGTTCTTGCTGTGCCTCTGTGGTTTCTGTGTTTTCAGCAGACACCTGCTGAACTTCAATGGTGCTTAAAACCTCCTGGACGGCTTCCTCGACTACCTGTGCTGCTGCAACCTCTTCTGGTGTGGCTGCAGGTTCTTCTGGTGCAGCTATAGACTCTTCTGGCACAACTATAGATTCTTCTGGTGCAGCTACAGACTCTTCTGGTGTGGCTGCAGATTCTTTTGGTGCAGCTGCAGCCTCTTCTTGTGCAGCTACAGATTCTTTTGGTGCAGCTGCAGCTTCTTCTGGTGTAGCTACAGACTCTTCTGGTGTAGCTTCAGACTCTTCTTGTGCAGCTACTGATTCTTTTGGTGCTGCTAGAGTCTCTTCTGGTGCAGCTACAGGCTCTACTTGTGTAGCTACAGACTCATCTGGTACAGACACAGACTCTTCTGGTGTAGTTACAGGCTCCTCGGGTGCAGCTACAGGTTCTTCCTGTACAGCTACAGGCTCTTCTGGTGCAGCAACAGGCTCCTCATGTGCAGGCTCTTCTGGGGTAGCTACAGGCTCCTCTGGTGCAGCTACAGGTTCTTCTTGTACAGCTGCAGGTTCTTCTTTTGCCAATACAGGTTCTGGTGCAGCTACAGGCTGTACTGGCTTAAGTTCCGTTGGTTCTACTGAAAGCGTTTCTTGTGGGGGGTCTTCAGGTGCAACTGGGGCAGCTACAGACTCTACTTGGGACACAACCTGTTCCTCATTGGAGGCTTCAGGTTTCTCAGTGGCAGCTTCAGGCTCTACTGGGATAGGTTTTGGTTCTCCAGCATCTGGTTCTTGTGGTAGAACTTCAGGTTTCAAAGGCGAAATTGGTGGTTCCTCTGGGTCAGGAACTGATTCCACATGCGTAATAGTAGCCTCCACAGGGGCAACTACCGGAGACTCTACTGGCGCAGGTACTGCCTCCACTGAGGGTGCAGCAGCCTCTGCTAATATAGCTTCAGGCTCCACTGGGGCAGATACAGTCTCTGCTGTTGCTGCAACAGCTTCCACTGTTGAAACTACAGTCACCTCCACAGGTGCAGCCTCCGCTGGGGCAGCTGTAGGTTCCTCTAGAGTCGCTGCATGCTCAACTGGAGTAGGAGCTTCTTCTACTGGGGCAGATACAGCTTCCACAGTGGGAGCAGCAGCAGCCTCCACTGGGGTAGATAATGGTTCCTCTGGTGCAGCCACCGTTTCCTTAGGCACCTGCTCCTCTGGGGCAGTTTTAGCCTCTACAGGAGTTGGTGCAGCTTCCACAGGGGCAGCTGGAGCTTTCACAGATTCAGCTGGTGGCTCCTTTTGGGTTGCTATGCCTTCCACTGGAGCTGATACAGCTTCTACTGGGGCTGGAGCAGCCTCTGGTTTCTCTGGGGCTTCTGCAGCTTCTACTGTTGTAGCTGCAGCTTCCACTGGAGCAGATGATGGTTCCTCTGGTGCAGTTGCAGGTTCCTGGGTCACTGTGGGCTCTTCCTTTACATCTGTAGGTGCAGCAGCTGGCTCAGCTGGAGCAACAGCTTGAGTTTCCAATGCTTTTTCTGCTGCCTGGGTTGCCTCAGTGGCAGGGGCTTCATCCTTCTGCTCTGAAGCCGATGTCGCTACCACCGCACTCTCCTCCTTTTTATCTTTAGGATCACTGACATCATATCCCCTCTTCTTCTTGCTCAGCTTACCTCCCATGATGTGTCCTAGAGAAATGATAAAAAAATCTAGTTTAAATAATGAAATAACTGCATTTTTAATGTTGGTGATCAGCTATGACATTCTGTGTCTGATGTTTGCTTCTTTTGTTTTAGCGCTGGAGCTATTAGGCTAACATAGCTAATGGGTTAAGAATGCTTATGCCCCACCAAATAGCATGGTAATAACTGCATAATCTCAAAAAGACATACTTATTTAGTCTGCTAAGCGGTGGTCATACGATTACTTCACTTCTTAGCCATATTAGTCTAGTAGCCACAAAACTAAAGTAGCAAACCTGAACATGTCCTGGCTGATTGTCAACAGTTGCGATAAACAGGCTGCATTTGCCAATCTATCACTTTAATAGCCATTGGGCAAATTAGATTTTTGGCCAAACTACCACTTTAATTATCCAGAAAGTAGAGGAGAATGATAAAAGTTAATGCCATGTATGGCTGCCAACATTTCTGTCCTTCTTTAAGGGCACTCAGTCAATGTTACCTAAAACAAACTCTGCCAAGGAGAAAGACTGAATGCAGTCCAAGCTCTGTGAAAGAGTGGGAAGGACGAAAGACAAACGGCTAAACGTCTACTGGCAGGCCTTCACATGGATCTTGTAAACTCCAAACTAGGCTCTTGTGTGTGTAACTGTGGAATGTGGAGTAAGCGCCCTGCCAAGAGAGCGTCCATTCTTCACTTTGAGTCATTTCAGTTTTTTAAGCATAGCACTCACAGCAACTCTCTCACGAGAAGGGCAGAAGAAGTGAAGCAGACTACTTAAAGAAAAGTGAAAAGAGAAAAAAAAAAGCCTCTGTGTCCTGGGAAAATAAGGCTCAAGTTAAACTCAATTCCAAGACTGAACCTAGTAAGTCAGCGTGCATGAAAATGATGTGCTGAAACAGGCAGGCCAAATTTCTATGGTGGTTAGCGCAAATCGGAAGTAATTGATCAACGAACATTATTTAAAATAACAGGCATTTTACAATTATAGACTCGAAGTTCCTATTTTTAATATAGAGGATGCAAAAACAATCACTAAACATTTGACAAAAAATAAAAATGCTGTGTAATCAAAGCTGGTACAACAGCTTCTTCCGCTTTACCTGTATAGCCCACAGACAAGTTCCTCTACAAAGAAACCACTGCACATTTCAATGCACAGTTACTATTCATTTGCTAAATTGGGGGAAAAATAAACCATAAAATGACCTACGCAAAAGTGTTGGCACCTCACTTGCTGAATATGTTAAACTTAGTAAATAACAGAAATTGTGTATAAAACTTACAGAAAAAATTCTCAAAATTAAAAGAGAAATATGTAAGATGATACAATTAGCTAAATCTGTCCTCTCTCCGTTTTCTTACCAGCCTGAAAATTTATTGCAAATTCAACATCAAACTACTGAGCTCGCTCACAGCGCCACCAGTGGTAGAAAGCACCACCAGTGCTAACTCTTATTCTGCTGCTGTTTTTGTTTTCTTTGCTTTTCTTTACTTCATTCACTCATGTAGGGACTGAAAGCAGACTCAGTGCCACAAGGAATTACTATTGCTTCTTAAGGTACCAACTTGTTTGACGAGACAAGACAGGCACTGGCTAGCTGGTTAGCATGCTAACTTCAGTGTACAGCATATCACTGCAAATTCTCCTCTTCAGTCATTTCTGATGCTATTATTGCCTGCATAATTTATATATCATTGGTGCCACAGGAAAACAGATTTTCTTTTATTACTTGTGTTGTATAGCATTCATAGGTTTTTGAAAGGCACTCTATAAATAATACAT